>VDFB02382948.1:0-13444 GCA_007258455.2 Sequoia sempervirens
AATCAATGGCAAAGATAAGCATTATATTCCCACATACAAGCTTTGAACCACATATCTGCACATCTGACTACTCCCCCTAGGTAGTAGCCACAAAAACATCAATCTAGATTAGGAAATTTCTATAAAGCACGCAGATTGATGCAAGAAAATGCATCTTTAGTTCATATCAGAAGGGGTAATCACCCCTAGCTCCCCTTTGAGATAATCAAAAGTATCCTTTGGCAATGATGTAGTGAAAATTTCTGCAATTTATTCTTTGGTAGGCACATACTCCAGTCTGACTTCTTTCTCACTCACTTTTTCTCTTAAGAAGTGAAACTTGATTGATATATGCTTGGTCTTAGAGTGTAGCCCTGGATTCTTTGATATGTTAATTGCACTTGAGTTTTCATAGTATATGGAAATAGGTTCATCATATACTACTTTGATATCTTTCAACATCTATTTCATCCAAATAACTTCAGTATAGTTATTTGCAACAGAAATATACTCCACCTCAACAATAGATAGAGAAATGGAATTCTTCTTTTTTGTCAACCAAGACACCAGCTTCTTTCCTAGGAAGAAGGCACCACTACTAGTACTCTTCTTCTCATCTACATCTCCTACACAATCCATAATAGTATTGTAGACACGTCAAATTGACATAATGCATTCAACTAGGTCATATTCATCCACTCAATAAATAAATCAAATGCATCGCATCCATTCACCTAGTAAATCAGGTTCTTATCACCAAAAGCTCAATCATAGTTTAATTAAATAAATCAGGCTTTATTTAATTAAAATCCCAAACATGCATCTTCCATCCTTTTCTGATTTAAATAAAACAGGTATTTAAGTCTTAAAAGTCAAAATCATCTAATCAGCATTAAATCAGCCTAATCATCATTAACTTAATCTAATCCTAACCTAATGATAATCCCATCCCACTTGCATTATCTAGATCTATCCACTTGCACAATAAATCAATTTTATTGATTTATTAAAACACTCATTTTCCCTCAACATGACAAGTCAAACATGGCATTTATTGCTCTTTTTTCTTGTCCCCTCAAAATTTATTGCAAATTTGAATTCAAAATTTCCACCTCTTGGCTCTTTGAAATATGCAGCCATTGACCATACATGATGACAAATTATCCTCAACTCATTACGGCATTTTTGATCCCACATTGGTCCCTCTTCAACGCCTTTTAGAAATCTATAAAATGGGAAGCCATTCTCATTTCAAAGGATCTAAATTTTTTGAGCGAGATTTACTTTCCTCTTCATTTGAGATTTGATCTTGTTCATCATCACTCCACCATCTCCATTTTCATTTTATCATTTGAGCTTTGATCAAGGATTGGGAAAGGGTCACTAGCACATGTGACACCAATCCAACTATGGAATAGGTAGCTTGCTTTTGTTTTCATAATGCTTTAGTCTTTTTATCACCATTTGTGGCATTTTGAAAGCATTTGTAATGGATTTCATAGAGGTATTTTGATAGAGTTTGCAAGGCACTAACCCTTTGTTTGAAGTTTAGTTGTTTGCAGATTTTAAAAGGATGCCTACATTTGGCGCTAGAAGGAGGGCAAAGTGTAACTCCATTTCCAAAATAAGTTCAGATTTTATTATATATTTCTGGATTTTGAAATCTTTTCCATAGGAGTCTTTCCTTTTGGTAGAGAGATTCGGTCTCCTTTCTGATATGTTGGATAAACCACTTTCTATTTCTGTGCTTTGTTTTGATCACAATAATTTCCATGCTCTGTTTTGATTACTGCATTTGTCTTCATTCCCCTGCACGAGCATGGGAGGAAGAGTAGATAAGTCATGAAAGTAGTTATGATCATGAATTAACACTGTAATCATTGTGAAAACTATATCAACATCTGTCTGTTTTCCTTTCGTAGATTTGACGTTTAGAAAGTATCTCATCTTGAGACAAGTATAGGACTCTTTTGCCACAACATTTAAACTTTTGGGTACCGTTTCTCAAATTCTTATTCTAGCTTATTTGTGAAATATTTTGTTTTGCTTTGTCTTCTGCTGCCTGTCATTTCCTTCGCCGATAATGTTGTTCACCTGCGGCTTACAGTTCCAACTTAATTTCTACATAAAAATTTGATCGTCACCAGGGGATATGTGTTTACAGATGGCTGTAGGGATTATGGTTGGCAGATTTCAGTTAATCAAAAATCTGAGTACTTTAAACTCACATGGTTATCTCACCATAGTTGGGTTGTTTTCTATATTTAGAAGAAATTTAAAGCGCACTGTGTAGCCTTTATGGGCATCTAGAAGAGCCATTCCCTGTCCCCCTTTCAGCGTTGATCATTCATTTCACGAGCTCTTCACACTCTAGCCATTCATTAGCTCGTCCCCACACTCCAACGAAGGTCCACCATTCATTAGTCAGGATATTGGGATATGTTGCGCTGAGAAGTCCATTTAGTTCTTTGAATGATGCGTAGACATAAATATTCAACCAGCCAACCTATGGCTACACAAAGATTTTGGATAAGACACAATTATGTTTGCTACAACAAAAGCTACTGATGTGTCACCGAGGCTAACGCAGAACTTTGATGAATCTGCCTGATCAAGACGTGCATGGTTGGCCATAAATGTGATTGACATTCCTGTGATTCACTTACATTTAGTTTGATCGCTGCATCTGCTTGTATGATTTGCAGGTACTCATTTGGGCTGCTGTATCTGTTCACTACAACAGAAGTTGGTCGGTTGTAATCATAACTTGATTAGTTGGCAGTTAATGTAATTCATACTTCATGTTGTAATGAAAGCAAGTCTGGGCATTTTAATGTTGGGTGTTAAATTTGCAGGGTCGTTCTCCCAAGATTTGGCGTGATGGTAGGCGAAACTCATGATTTAGAAACATGTTATCAATAAAGCAATGTGTTATCTGTTGAAGTTGAATGTTTGTTGTGTTATCAACTTGAGTCATTAAGGTGTCAATGTAGGGCATGTTATTGTGATATTCTTGTTGCACCAATACATGAGAAAACATTTTATGACAGCAGATATGGTCAATGTACCTATTTTATTGAAAATCTTATTGATGTCTATATAATGTTTCTCTATTTATTATTATGTTTCTTTCCTTTTCTTTTTTATTTTACGCATCTTTTTTTTTAACCATGACAAACAAGGTAAAAGGAAATCATAATTAAAGTTTTGGTATGTTCATAGAAAAATTTGAAATCAATTAATCTTTTATCAAATAAAGATTTTGAGATCAATTAAAATCTTTCATGGCCTTGGTATATCGAAAATGGAGAGTTTGAAATCAATTAATCTTTTGTGGCTTTTTTTTCTTTTTTAGAAATTTTGAAATCAACTAATGGCCTTTATATCAAAAGTGGAAACCTTGAAATCAATTGATCTTTTATATGTCACATTGGGAGATTTTAAAATCAATTGTTCTTTTAGGGAAATAAGTATAAAAGTTATTGTCAATTTTGACATTTCTTGTGTATACTTTTATCACTTTACCATAGATTCCTAACTCATATTTTGTGATCTTTTTATAGGTACAAACGAACAACGAAGGCAAGAAGGAAAAGCGAAAGCGAAAAATCAACGAGGAGGCTAGCAAACAAAGACGAAAGGCGGATGATTTTTTTTGAAAACACAATGTGTTTTTTAACACTTTAAGTGTTGATCAACACTACTTCACGAAGTTGTTTATCCTTTCGATTTAGAACACTAATTTTCATTTGGGTCTAAAACGAAAAATTTTATTTTCATTGCTAAGGGCTTAAAAGGAATCTTAGGACAAACTTACTAGATTTTGTTTTGGGATAAAAATTGGACAAGCAATCTTCATATTTCATTTGGTGCTTAAAACGAACTCACAATTGCTTTGAAGGTTATAAAATGAAAAAGTGTTTGAATTGTGTGATTGTTGTCTTTTGAGTGCGTATCCTCTCCCGTTGTGCTTCGTGTGATCTAGGGTGCAAGAGAAACATTCAAAATACATTTTATTGCTTTAAAACACTTCAATTTGGGCTTAAAAATTGAACATCTTGTGTGAGTGTGAGTAGGGGCATTTTTGCGTACATTCTCTTTCTTTGTGCCATCAAAGATTGATCGAGTTACGGATTGTGTCTTTGCTCACTTTTTTTTATCTTAGAGGGCCTGCCTTGGGGAAAAAGTACTCACCCAAGGGACGACTCAACCGGTAACACTCTAAAGCCAAGAGTATTTCCAGCCGGGATATAAATGAGGGTTTTGGTTAAATGCCATAATCACGCGGTTGGCTCCGACAGGATGGATCCGAAAGGGGACTCTTGCTGTATGGGTCAATCTCCATGAACGGAAAGTCCTTACTAGAACCCATGTGCTAGAATTTGCAAAATCCTTAATCTATTTGTTGGTGCAAGAACGGTACGTTGCAGAGCACTTCTCTTCTGATCTTCTAGTAGAGATGGAAAGCCGCATGCATGGGAGTTTCATGAATTGTTGATGCTTGTTGCCACAGATTGGCGTTAATGGCTTGGAGTGGAGGGCAGTGGGAATTAAGCATACAACATCAGCTAGAGATAAGTGTAGCTAGACTTGTCAAGTAGAGGAATCCAACAAATATTGTCTTACATCCATAGGAGCTTGCGAAATTATTCTTTGTTTTGAAAACCACGGTGTAAAATTTGAGAAACATTTGCAGAAGCAGCATTCAGCTTTTGTGATTCTCAAAATTTCAAACCCTCTTGAAAACAAATATCATTGACTCAATCCATATGTTACTGCTTTCCCTGCGGATTCACGTTCGTAGAGGTTCCTAAGCATTGGATTATATCTCAATTTGTCTTCTTGAGTAAACAATAGGAAAACCCTTGCCTTAAGTTCATTGAATTTCCACATAAAATATCTTGTGGGGTTTAAAGAAATTAAGACATTGGACATATTAGTTTGAAACTTTAATCAAAGAGAGTGTTTTTGGTAAAATAAATCCATTAAGCAAAGCTAAGCAAAATGAACTTTCATGTGTGTTGAAGACTCCAAATCCCAAAAGCACAAATCATTGATTGGAAATCCAAAATGTTCAAATAATTTCTTGGTTACGAAGGTCTTTAGGAAGCATATGCATGCTCTTCAATACCTAGGTCTAGGAAAATACAAAGTGGTCTTTTTAGGTTCATCTAAGGATCAAAACAAATCAAACCTCTTTCATCCATCTTTCAAAACATCAAATCCATCTCACAACTCATCTTTTGAAAAACCTTGAAATCATCCTTGAAGTACTAGGCTTTATGACAAAATCAAGCAATCATCCAAACTCATTGAGACCAAGTCCTTGAAAACATTTATCAAAACACCTTTGGCTAGGAGTATGTAAATGCATCCTTTTGCATATTCTTAGTCAAAGTCGTAAATCATCTTTGTCTAGCTTATTTGCATGTAGATGAATCCTTCTCCATATACTTAGTGAAACAATCATCTTGTTGGGTAGGTGTGAGTACAGATGCATCCTTCTCCTCACACATATCCAAATCCTTCCTCCACTGAACACTATCCTTTAGATCATTATCAAAATCTTGAGATCTTTTTTGTTCCGAAAAGTCCAAATCAAAATCAAATCAAGATCAAGGACAAAATCTCAAAATCCCGTCTAGTATTTCATTCAAGATTTATCAAAGCCAAAAACATCCATAAACATCACCATCATATCATGCATGCATTTGATCCTAAAGCATCCTAAAACTTTCACTTTGGGACATAAAATGAGATTAATCCAAGGAATCAAGAGATTCATCTCCCATATTCTTGAAGATTGATCTTTGTTTTATGGTTCTACTTGAGATCTGTCTGAAAGAGCGACAGAACCCACAAGAAAATCCGCTTCAAGTAGCCTTAGCCAAACAAGCGTGAAATGAATCTTGTAGAATCAAGCAATCCATTGATCCCATCATCATCACAAAACCCACAAGAAGAAAATCAAGGGGAGGACCCCACCTTTGGAATGTCTCACGAAGAAATAGCTGAAATGCTCCAAAATTGGGACAACCATAGAATCATCAACATCATGATGAGACTTAACCCTTCGTTGTGCATGCTTGAACTAGCAAAACAAGGGGCCAAGTTGCCTTCGGATTTTGATGTGAGCACTATAGTAGAGACATCTTTTCCACCAATCTCATCCACCATCCCCATTTCATCCACACCCCCATCCCAAAACATCATGCAAAACATTCCAAAAATCACGACATCGATTGCTCCAACTCAACCAAATGTCAACAAGGGAAACACATTCCTTAATAAAATTCAATCACATCCCCTTGTAAATAACCAAAACTTGGATGCAAACACCACCTTGGAACATAACATCCCCCATAATCCATTACACCAAAATGTTCCTCTCACTTTACATTATGACCTATCATCAACATCTTTTCACGGAGCACCACAAACACCTCTTCTCACGAATTCACAAGAGGAGGGGGACATATTCGGAGCAGGGGGCATTTTCAACACCAGAACACTCTTGCAGGGATTCACCCCCCTTACATTTCCACCTCTTCCACCACTACCATTATCATCCACATCACTCCTTGGCTTGTGGTTACCTCCCCTACCAAGCATCAATCAAACTGCTATCCCAACCATGAATCAAAACATTTTTCCAAACGCTCAAAACTTATTGTTGACATCACAACAATAAACGACAAACACACAAGCAATGGAAAAATCATCAAACACCCCCACAACATTGCAAAGAATGGTCTCTCAAGGGCCAATCACATTAACGATGCCACTTACCACATCAACAACACCATCCACCAATCACGCAATCAACATGAAAACACCATCCACCAACCAAATAATCAACACATCATCATCTACCACCATTCCAAATCCACCACCACCTCCACCACCACCAACATTCACAACATCAAACCAGTTCAACGCAACATTACAAGCCACTTTTCAAAGAGGACACCAACAAGTGCAAAAAAAATCCATGCAATAAACGGCACCAAATTGCAAATATAAAACCGCTGAAATTTGCATTACAAAGCATAACAAACTTTAACAAATAGAAACTTTTATTACGCTTAACAACAAGCAGCAACGAGCGCTGGAAGTGCAAGCGATACAAGCACAAGCCCAAGCTCGGCGCCAATCTCAATATCAAGCACAACAAGCACAAGCTTTCGCAACTTCTTTTCGTGATTGCAAATACAAGCATGTATTTAAGCACTAAAAGCAATGCAAAGGTAGCAGAAGCGTGAGAATTAGCAGTAACAACAAGCATTGTAGAACAAGAACAATGGAGACAAAAGCGTTATTAGAACAACAACAAAGCATGTGACTGGCGAGGAACAACAAGCATTTGTTAGAACATGACAAATTAAACAACAAACCAAAAATCCTAAGCACTTAACAACGAGCAACAACAAGGTTGTTTAATCAAAGCCGAAATTAGAAGCCTAGCCAAACAACGCCGCGACCTCTGCGATACCGACTGGACAATGCGCAACCAACCCCGCCCATTCAGACCATGGTTACCTTTAAAACACATTCATCCACTGATCCTGAGGAATGATGTGATGACACAACTAAGGTTGCTCTCGCAGCAAGTGCTCGACCTTCAATCGGGGTGGACAACCAAAACGCAAAACAACTTGTGTCCCTATCCATTTGATAGGAGCCTAGACATGAAACCATTCCTAAAGGGATTTGGGATCCTAAGTTGTAAATGTCGAGGGGCTGAGGGGAGCCGCGAAGATCATTGAGGGAATTCGGGTTCATTGTATGGAGGTTGCATATGATGATGCTTATATGATGGCTATTCCCTAGGAGCTTAGCAGGAGATGCTATAGAATGGTTCTCTCGCTTACCTTCAGGCATTAGGACATTCAAAGAAGTTAGAGACGCATTCATTAGAAACTACACATGTAACATTACAATGGATGTTAGTCTCGAAGAACTCTATGCTCTGAAACAAGGAAAGAATGAATCTTTCGCTTCATTTCTTCAACGATGGTGATCCAAGACCAATCAGAGCAAATGGACCATGCCAGAAGAGCAACAAGTTTGCACAATCATTACCAACCTTGAAAGCCGCTTTTCATTCCACCTCAAGGTTCAGGGAATCACCACCTATGATCAACTAATCTCCAAGGCGATTAGCATCGAAAGAGCCCTTGCAACCCAACCCATCGAATCAACATCATATCACGAATCACAAAACAATCGCCCACCATCAAATTACAATGATAAACCTCATACATGGGCGAGAAACAAGAACATCAGTAATGATGGCGTCGTTGATGCCAAGGTGGTCATTAGTGGTCCACGCCAAAATACACCTGCACCACAAATCCAACCACAACGCCAAAACACTCATCACACAACATATCAACCCAACAATAATCCCACCATTAATAACGTCAATGACCAAAGAGGACCGCCTCAACGCAAAAAATACCCCAAACGAAAATACACTACTTTGGGGGAACCACTTGAAGACATCATGAAAAAGCTAATCGACGAAAAACTCATTCAATATCCTACATTTGAAAATTATCAAGAACCTGATGTCAAATCTCCTTGGTACAGTGAGAATCAGCTATGTGAGTTCCACAAAATCAAAGGCCACACAACAAATAATTGCATGAGACTCAAGAACATCATACAAGATCTCATCGACAAAAAAATCATAAATGTGGAAGCACCTACTGGGAATCAGGACCTTAAAATCTACACGAATCCGATGCCAAATCATGGCAACAAAGGGAATAGCAAGGATAAAGGAAAAGGTAGTGTCAATCATGTATACAAAATAGTTGTTGCCAACCTCAATGAAAACTACATGGTCATCACGATCAAAGGCACCCATGCCGAAGACTGTGGAGTCACCACAAGAGGCGGAAAGGTCACCATCATAGGATCATCCCAACCCAATAGAGTCCCTACATCAAGAGCCATTCCGTATAACTACAATGTTGTAGACCAGCTCAAAAGAACGCCCGCACACATCTCCATCATGGAGTTGTTAAAAATCTCATCAGTGCATAAAAAGATCCTTGAGGAAGCATTAGCCTCATCTACTGTCCCCGCAGACCTTGATGCGGAACAATTCCAAGCTATGGTCGGAAACATCATAACACCTAATCTCCTTATGTTTTCTAACCAATATTTTCCCGCCCAACCATCTCACAATCGTGCACTTCACTTAGAGGTCATTGTGAACAAAAGAAAAATAAAAAGGGTCCTAGTGGATGGAGGTGCAGGTTTGAACATTTGTTCTTTTAGCCTCATCAAGTAGTTAAAGATATCAGAAGATTCCATTGACAAAGGAAAGGGCATAACAATAAGAGCATATGATGATCAAGAAAGAAAGATTATCCTGGGGCACAATTAAGCTCCCCTATCAAGTAGAGACCCAACACTTATAGAAACTTGTCCGGAGTCTGGACCTCATTTCATACAACATTCTCACAGGATGCCCATGGATTCATGCAGTAGAAAGTTGTAGCATCAACCTTCCTGTGTAAATTCACATAATGGACAAGAAGATTCACGAAGTCCATGGAGATCTTGAGGCAAATTTCATCTTGCAGAACCTTGGAAGCCAAATATTACAAAATCCCCCAAGTGCCAAAAAATGATGAGGGCCCATCCACATCATACATCGATCCCGCCACTCTCACGTCCACTTCTGTGACAGAGACACCTGCCATTCCCACCATATCCAATATCAAGCTCATCATCCAAGAGGACGGTTGTGGAAGTTATAAGCTCCCTAACAATGCTTTTGTGATAGGAGAGTTACCACAATCTCCAAGATCACAAGGACGCCCACAAGAAAATCAAGCTCCCACATCTCAAACCTATCCTCAAAATTATCCTGAATTCACAAGGTGGGGAGACCTTGGCCATGAGGTAATTGAAGCAAATCCATCAAACATGTTGTATCGAGATGAAAGATCAACACCTGAATTACCAATGGATGAAAGAAGCAGAGGCCTACACATGATGCTTGCGATGGGCTATGACCGAAATCGAAGACTGGGACAAAATGACAATGAGCTCTTAATACCAATCATGCTTGAGACGCGACCTATAACAAATCTTGGTCTTGGCTGTACCCCTCTGAGAATAACCATACGTGGCCGAAGTCCTCCGGTTAGAGCCACTAATGTTTCTCCTCAGCCAGTCCTAGTACAAGTGCGCTCCCCAATACCCATAGGGACAAACATGCATAACTTTATCACTGAGCCCTATATTAGTAGCAATGACGAAGATACCTTTTCCAACCTACCTAGGTTATTCAAAGATTCCACCCTTTGCATGATTAGTACCTTATCTTTTGAATCCAATCATCAAAATCATGAGATCCATTTAGTCTATCCCCAATTGATCGACTATGAAGCGCTCTCAGAATTCATGGGGTTGAGGGATAACATTCCAGATGGAGATCACAAGGCAGGATTCATAATGGAGTTAGACACACATGCCTACTATGGGGAAACGATTGAATCCTTCAGTCGCAAAAGTGAGAAACTAAGAATCATATCCAAGTCCTTGAGTGAAAACCACATGGTGGCACTCTCGACAAGAAAATAGTAAAGATAAGGGCGTATCAATGGTAGAAAACCTCTGAGGCACGAGGATGAAGGATTCAATCTTCCCTAAAAGGCTATTCATCAAAGAGAGAAGTCATCGAGTCTTGGCAGAAAAATGCTTCGGTCTGACCTAAGAACGGAGGAGACCACGCACATAACATTCTATCTTTGGAATCCGCACTATGCTCGGAAGAACAAGAACTCCTAGCAACATTCCTAAAGGGAAAGACAAATAAAGCTTTGCATGGAGTTATGCTAATATGCCAGGACTTGATCCAAATACTGTGGTCCACCACCTAGCAGTGTATCCAGATGCAAAACCTGTCAGACAGAAGCTTCGCAAAATGCATCCTCAAATAGCTTTGTTAGTCAAAATGGAGCTCAAAAAGCTACTAGATGCTGGATTCATCCGATCAATTGATTATCCAGAATGGGTATTGAACTTGGTACCTGTTTCAAAACCTGATGGAGCTATCAGAATCTGCATGAATTTCAGAGATTTGAACAAAGCATGTCCCAAGGATGACTTTCCACTTCCCAATATTGATATGATAGTGGACATGACAGCAGGGCATGAGATGCTATCACTAATGGACAGATTTTTAGGATACAGCAGTTATGATAACGAAGATCAACACAAGACAGCTTTTACTTGTCCATGGGGACCCTCACTGCGAGAACATGGTACCCATTCGGCCTCAAAAATCACGAGGGAACAACATATCAATGAGCCATGACATTGATATTTCATGATATGATTCACAAAGCGATGAAGACTATAATGGGTAACATCCTTAAAAGTCAAAGAAAAGACAAGATCATATAGCAACCTAAAGTGCTATATTAAATGATTAGAAGGAATACGGAATTCGGACTAAATCGAAGGTGTGTCTTGAAGTACAATCGGGTAAAGCGCTAGGATACATAGTGTCTATGAGGGGTATCAAAGTGGATCTAGCAAAAGTCAAAGCAATCCTTAAGATGGAAGCACTAAAGAATTTAAAACAACTGAGAGGCCTCCAAGGAAGGCTCCAATCCATTAGAAGGTTCACTAGCTGTGAATTGGCCGACAAAGCGAGAATCCATTATTCCACACCTACTCCACAAAGGGGGTAGTATACAAATGGGATACCAAGTGCGAAGGCATTCAACAAAATAAAAAGGAATATCGTACCTCCAGTGTTAATGCCACCTATCGAGAAAGCCATTGATCTTATATGTGTCGTGACAGCTTGGCCTAAAGACTTCTTGCTTCGGCGCATGATGGCAGACGAAAGGGCCATCACATATCGGTAGGGATAATGAGTGAGTCCACGAGCTAAAATTACTCATTCATCGAGAAAGCTTGCCTCACGGTAGTGTTTTGCATCCCAAAAATTTAGACATTATATCTTTGGCACACAAGATCAAGCTCATTGCGAAAATTGATCCCCTCAAATATCTCTTATCCAAGGCAATGCTCACAGGTAGAATGGCAAAATGGGTCATGATATTATCAGAATATGACATCGAGTATGTTGAGAGAAAATCCATCAAGGGTCAAGTTATTGCAGACCAATTAGCAGAAGCACCTATGTATTCTGAGAATCCCCTTGTCTTAGAGTTTCCAGATGAGTCTATTTTTAACCTCAACATTGTTGGTCACTGGAAACTATACTTCGATGGGTCATATACACAACATGGATCAGGAGCCAGTGTTTTCTTCATCACCCCACAGGGGGACTGCATACCAAGATCGTACAAACTAGCATTTCCTTGCACTAACAACATAGCGGAATATGAGGCTTTGACTATAGGTCTCAGGATAGCAGTGCAGTGGAATATCATAGCTCTCAAGGTATATGGAGACTCTCAGTTGATTATAAATTAGGTCAATAATGAATATCAGACAAAGGATGACAAGCTAACCCCATACAAAAAATTGGTGGAGACTTTAAAAGAATCCTTCATCAACATAACATTTGAGTAGATTCCAAGAGCCAACAACAGAGCAGCTGACGCCATGGCTACAATTGGGTCTCTATTAGACATCCCTCACAATGTGCCAAAATATGAATTTTTGATTGAGCAGCTTCTCGTTCCCACATTCGAGGTACTAGAATCGGAATATGTGTGTGAAATCGTTGGTCCTGGCGATCCTTGATATCATGACATCTACACTTATCTTCGAATAGGAGTCATACCCGCTGACCTACCATCGAGCCTAAAATGAACCTTCATTAAAAAAGAATCTAGATTTGTCATCCTAGGTGATACCTTATACCGTAGAAGCATAGAGGGTACTTTACTTCGCTGTCTAAATGTTGAGGAGGCATTAACCGCTCTAACTGAGGTTCATAACGGTATCTATGGCTCACACTCGAGTGGGATAACCATTGCCAAAAAACTACTGAGGCTGGGGTATTACTAGCCCACGATGGAGCGAGAAGCACATGATCATGCTAAAAGGTGTTTACAATGTCAGCAGCATGGGGACCTCATCCATGCTCCAGCTCAAGAGCTTCACCCAATCATTACACCATGGCCCTTTTCGCAGTGGGGACTCGATCTCATTGGGAAAATCACACCCACCTCATCCAATGGCCACAAATTCATTATAACTGCAACTGAGTACTTCACCAAGTGGGTTGAAGCCATACCTATAACCTACATAACAGGAAAGTAGATCTCAAAATTCATCCTGAACTATCTCATATGCCGCTATGGTGTCCCATAAGCCATTATCTCAGATAATGGGACACCATTCAAAAATTAGGAAGTCCGTGACCTATGTGATAAGTTCAAAATCCAACATCGCTTTTCCACCCCATACTATCCCCAAGGCAATGGCCAAGCAGAAGCTACAAATAAAACCATCCTCAAAA
>VDFB02382949.1:0-17845 GCA_007258455.2 Sequoia sempervirens
ATATTGCATCAGGGTTATGCCCTAATTTGGAGCACCACTTTGGAGCATACTTGAGCACCCATCTTTGGAGGGAAATTTTGCATATTTGGAGCAGCAAACCCTAAGCGCTTGCCAAGGAGGAATTCGCTCATCTAGGGTTTGATATTTGAAGACTATTTTGCATATATTTGGTATGTATAATCATAGTTTTAGGTCTGATTTGTAGAGCAGAAATCTAGGCATATTTTTGGCAAGTTTGAGCCCATGAATTCATTGTAAAATCAATCCAGACTATTCAGTTTTGTAGCAGCAGACTTCTTTAATCAGAAATCAGATTTATTGGACCTATGTTTGGCACTTGGATGGTTGATTTTCATGGTTGTTATCATAGTTGATGTTATCTATATGTTTGGCATAGTTTTATGAATGTTTGGCATATGTTTATTGGATGCCTATAAGTGTTTATCATTCTGAAAATCAAAATCAAAATTCAGTCCTAGGGTTTGAGCAGAAAACTAAATCGGAAAAGTGCAGAAAAATAAAGCAGAAATCTAGGGCAGAAAGCAGAAATTTTAGGACAGATCCCATTGGGATATTATAGTGGTATCAGAGCCTTGCTCATGCTAGCTTGTGGGAACTGCTTTAATGTAAATTAATGGATAGGACTGATGAAAATTTGCAGGAAGTTATCAGAGAAAACAAAGAATTTCAATCCTCTATGAGAGATTCTATGGCAGAGTTGGCTCACATCCTAAGGGATATGAATCAACAATGGAATGTTGGTAGATCCAATCAACCTTTTGTAGAAGGAATTAACTCAGCTAATGGCAGGGTTTCAATTAATCCACCCAAGAAGACATTGAAAGGAAAATTTTTACAAAGAGAAGAGGCAAGCCCATTTGAGGGAGAACAAATCATACCACCACGACAGGAGGATGAAATGGCAAGATATCATGTTGAATATAATGCCTTAAGCCTAGCCATCTAACGTGACATGTCTTTCATCGAGTATTATGAGATGAAAACAAGAAATGGGCATAGGAGGAAAAGGTATCAAGAGCAGCCACAAGGTATTTCTACAAAGTGTATAATCGAACAAGAACATGGTCCCAACATGCAAGATCTTTTGTTAGAAGAAAATGTTTTATTGGTTTTTAATGATCGTATGTGTCAAAAAAAGATTGATGAAGTGAGGGCAGAAAAGGTTCCACTTGTTGAGCGAGGAGAGTCCAAGTTGAAGGAAGATACACTGAATCATGCAAGATCTTTCGAGTTTTCAAAGGATGAGCCTTTGATCAATTTTCCAAGTAGCATTGTAGGTGAATATGCATTTGAGAGGAACTTACTTATCCTAATCCAAGGATTTAAGTCACAAAAATGGAGGTGTTAAGGATATCTCAACAAATTCCTTATCAGTAAATAAGGATGAGCATTTTGTTCACAGCCAAAGGTATGAAGATGTTTCAGATTTGTTGCTTCCTATGTCATTGCAAAATTCTTGTCATCATGGAAAGAATGCAAAAAAAGGTGATAGAATAAGAGATACAACTTACAGTATAGGGCATGTGGACTCTTTGTTTCAAGTTCCAAATTTTTCGTATCCAAGTGATCCCTTGAGGGTCAAAGAGGATAGACGCATTGGTGTTACATTACAGTCCTCCCTTGAGGGTCAATTTTTTATGCTTATTTGGGAATGCATGAAGATGGGAATCCAAGAAAGAGAGATATATATAACTACATTAGAAAATTGATTAGAGAAGAAGAAAAATCAGAAGTTATCCAAAAGAGCATTGAGAAAAAAGAAAAGAAGGAAGAAAAGAAAGAAGAATTGCTTCCTTGTGATTTGCAGCCTATGGGTGATCTTAAGAAGAGGAGAGAACAACGTTACTTCACTTGCCTAGTAGTTTGGGCACCTAATCATACATGTGGAAGCCCCAAAGAAGATGAAGCCATGCTCACAAGTTCACTTCAGCAAAATGATGATATGGACAAAGAAGAATCGCTCCATGCATCCATAAGTGAGGGGCACCTGAGTTTTCATGACAACAATAAGGTTGAACGATACGCTGTTATAGAGTTTGCCAAACCAGCAGTGACTGATCAGCCACTTGAAGGTATGAATTCTTTTGATGATCCATTATTTGAGAATAATAAGGTTGAACGATACGTTGTAATAGAGTTTGCCAAACCAGCAGTGACTGATCAGCCACATGAAGGTATGAATTCTTTTGATGATCCATTATTTGAGCATAACATGGTCTCACCATCTCCACATAGCAATTGCAAGGGATCAAATTGTGAGTTGGGTGGCCTTGAAGGTGATATTATTAATACATATGAAGGCAATTTGTTATGTGATGAGCAAAATGACATGTATAAATTGGATCAAAGACATTTAGCATGGCAAAGGTTGAAGGTCAATGAAGGTACAACTTGCAGCCATAGGATAGAAGTTATGACAAGTAATACACTTGGTTTTCAGCTGGATACATCTCTAGGGCCAGCACTTGATAATGAACATCCAACAATGAAGGAAGATGAACTTGAGATCAATGAAGACACCACAAAAAGGTATGATGACAGTTATGATTTTCTGATTACAAACAACAATCCATTATCTTCACATAATCATGAGGTGATAGATAAATCATATGAGGATGATAGCGATAAGAAGCCTTACCTTGTTGATACTCAAGATTTGAAGGCTAAGCATGAAGTAACAGTTGCGGATAAAACTACAAACAATCTGATTTTGTACATCATAGCATAGAGGATGTTGTGAGGACTCAAAACATGTGTGAGGGAGGCTAAGAAGAGCTAAGGAAGCCAAGTTACTGGCTGCTCAAGCAAAACAACACCTACAGAATATCAAGGAACAATTCAATCACATGGATCATGAGACGCAGCAATGAGATACACTTCTTTGTCAATCTCTAATACTTCCAAGGGAAGAAACTATGATGGTTGAACTTCTATGCTGGTAGAAAATGAAGACCAATCAGATTTGCATGAACTTGTTGAGACGTATGATTTTGAAAACAAATCAGAAAATTTATTTTGTGCAAATGATTTTAATCATAGGGTTCATGAAACACATCATTTGGAGAACCAATTAAAGGCTCAAGTCAAGGTTAAGGAAGAGGAAGTTGTGCATAGACTTTGTGGACCAGCAAAGAATGATTGTAATGCATATGTAGAGAAGAACATTTTTTATTCAAATTTGTTTAAGAGTTTAACCATTCTTGGAGAGCTCAATGAGCCTACTTGTGTTTTGACACCATGCTATCATGATGATACTTTGGGTGAGCACAATGTTGTCCTAGCTTCAAAACTTGAAGATGTCATGGAGGTATCTAATTGGGAGTAGCATGCTCATGGGGATGTTGAGTTTCAGCTGGACTATAGTTCAAGACATGGAAATGAGCATGAGAGTAGAAAATTTTCAGACCCAATCTATTGGGTTTCAGCTCACTCCTTGATGATTGATGGTTGTTCTATATTGCTGATCATGGAGTTTTTAGACTACACATTGATGTTTGCAGTCGTTTGGATGGATTGGTGTGCATGGGATTGTCACTACAGCATTGAGATATTGCATGATGATGAGATCCTATCATCTTATGACAACAAAAGCATTCTTGGAATGATCATAAGTCTGATTTTCAGTTTTCATAGTGTTTTGTTTTGCGCCAGCAGCCTAGAGTGGATTTGCATGTTTGGTGATGCACATATGGACACTTTTCACATCCATGAGACAATTCAAGTCTATGAGGATAGTTTGTTGTGGTGGCATGATGAGAGACACTTGTTTATTCATTTTTAGTTGTGTGATGATGTAATAATTTGGGATCCAAGTATTAGTGTGATTGGTATGATACTTCACATGGATCATGGTGAATTGCTTCACAACATTTGGATGAGTGATATTTGTATTAGAGTGGAGTAGCGGAAGGCTTGGTATAGGTGGTTGTGTTTCAAAGAGCATTATTACGATATCACCTATCACATCTTGATAGACATAGCATCTTTCAAGGCCTTGGATAGATATGATGCTTTGTCTTTGGTAGACTTAGCATTTGTGGAAAAAGGAGCCTTTGGAGTGAAGGGGTTGATACAAGATATGTACATGACAATTGAGGTTGATGAATTGGTATTCTTGTTCCTACAGCTATACAGACAGATTACATTGAGTGGTGTAGGGAAGCTGAAGCTTCATTTCTACAGCCCTTTCAAAATTGAGAATGGAGTTGGAGAGGATTCGTATGAGTCGGAGTTACCTAAGGGTAGCTGGATTCATAATATATTTCATGTATCTTGCCTCAAGAGGGCAAGTGAGCAGCATATCACATTTTCTCGAGGGGTTCCTCCTTTGGATGAAGAAGGGTAGTTACTACTTGTACTTGATACTACTCTTGACGATGGGAGATTGCCAACCTTGAGGAGCAGAATTTCATAGTTTGAAGGATGGAGCAAATTTGAGTTTGAGTTTGTATGGATGGTATTGTTTCATTTTTGGCCATCGGAACTCACTTTGCATGCTATTCTTCATATTCACTATGGGAGGAGTAGCCACAAGTTGAGGAGCAGGGTCATCATGGAGTACTTGACTAGTTGGAGAGACTTGCCACTTAAGGATGTTTTGCAATATCCAAACTTGCAATTGCTTGTGGGCAAGCAATTCCAAGAAGGGAGGATTGTAATGTCCCCTTTTTCCTACCGTAAATCCACCATATTTAATAATATTTCTAAACACTAGTATATATTATATAATATTAAAATATAAATAATATAATTAAATAAATAAATAAATAATAAAATAAAATAAGAATACTTTATTGAGGTCGGCCAAGATTGGAGGAAAAAAATAAATAAATAAATAAATATTTTTCCTTGAGGAGGTTGGCCAAATTTGGAGGGGAAAGGTGGCTATAAATATAAAAACATTTGTGGTCATTTGGGCATCGATTCATATCTTATTTCATTTTGGAGATTCTTCTCTTTGGCTACAGTTTTGGTTGGGCTTCATTCCAAGGATGAAAACCCTTATGAATGTAGTGAGTTGAAGGAAACCCTAGCTCATCTTGTGGAGAACTCATGACGGAGTTCTAATTGCATTTCATTGGAGACATTTGGAGGTTTGGAGCATCATTGCATAATCAGTTTTGACAATCAGATTTGAAGCAGCATTGTTGTGGCATTTTTGTGAGCATATTGCATTAGGGTTTTTCCCTAATTTGGAGCACCACTTTGGAACAGACTTGAGCGCCCATCTTTGGAGGGTGATTTTGCATATTTGGAGCAGCAAATCCTAAGCACTTGCCAAGGAATTCGCCCATCTAGGGTTTGACATTTGAAGACTATTTTGCATATATTTGGTATGTACAATCATAGTTTTAGGTCTGATTTGTAAAGCAGAAATATGGGTATATGTTTGGCATGTTTGAGCCCATGAATTCATTGTAAAATTAGTTCAGAATATTTAGTTTTGTAGTAGCAAACTTCTTTAATCAGAAATCAGATTTATTGGACCTATGTTTGGCACTTGGATGGTTGATTTTCATATTTTCTATCATAGTTGATGTTATCTATATGTTTGGCATAGTTTTATGGATGTTTGTGATGAAGGAGCATCTGAGTCCACAGGTAATCCTGCATCACCCAAAAATACTTGCTTTTTATTTTGTCTCAGTTTTGGCGTGTTGTGGTGATTTTTGGTGTTTATCTGCATCTTGTGAACTCCTTGATCTGATGGTGAAGGTTTCATGAACAAATCTTTCACAGTTTGGAAGAATTTATTGTTTTGCGACTTCGGTGAACAATTTGGTAAAAGTTTAAAATTTTAAAATCCGTAAATTTTTGGACAAAATCCTTTTGCATGGGTCCATGGGGTACCATACCAAGCTTATATGTCAATTTCGTGCGAAACAGAGAAATTTGATTTTTCTCCTGTTAGCACCCAGGTCCACTTTTGACACTGTTTTGCAATTACTTAATTAATTTTTTCCTAATTCCCATTGTAGGTCCAAGAAATTATTTTCGAACATTAAGGTGGGATAATTGATGCTCAATTGTTGAAATTCCAAATTTTAATTTGTCTAAAAAGTTATATTCATTTGAAAACATCTGTTCAGAGGCTAATTGAAGGCATTTCTAGTGGCAATTTTCAGTTTTCTTAAAAAAATACAAATTGTAAATCATGAGGTGCAGGTTTTCAATGCCTATATTAGTCTTTTACTTGATATTTTAAAAGGGTTTGTTATGGAATAAATTCCACACCCAATAATGGGGACTTTGTAGAGGCGTGGAATGGGAGTTGGCCGCCCATTCTTTGGCTTTAATTTTAAATTTTAAATCTGCACTTGTGTAGGCATGGAGGAGGAAGTGGGGAGCTATAAAGAACACAAAAAAGAAGCCACGTGGGATGAGGGAGTGCTGGGAAAATTCAAAGAAGATAAGAAAAGATTGAGGCAGCAAGTTAAAAGAGGAGAGGGCTATGTGGAGATGGAAGTGCTGAATGAAGTTTGGGACAGTTTAAAATTTAATTTTGGGCTGCATGTAAAGGAGGCAGAGGCTGCATGGGGACATGGGCTGAGCTGTGTAAGAGTATGAGGTGTGAGAGAAAAGTCTAAGAAAAGAAAGAATGAAGTGTGCAACAAGAGGGAGTAGGTAGTGGCTGAAAAAAAAATATAGCAGCAAGGTAACATGGAAGAATGGAGAGTTGTGTGAAGAAGAAGAGCAGCTCTAAACAATAGTTATTTGTTGCAAGTAAATGGAGGAGTGGCACCAAGAGTTTGGGGCAGCGAAAACAGAAGCTACAGGGAAATCATGTGGGGCAGATTTGAAGTCAAGATGCATTGAGCAAGTTTTGTAATTGATTTAATGATATAAAAATCTGAATGTGTTTGCATTTGTTTTGGTATTGTGATTGTTATTTGTTGCAGCAGACATATGTTGCATAGTGTGTTTTGAGCAGTGGTTGTTGCATCAGTTTGGCATATGTTTATTGGATTCCTATAAGTGTTTATCATTCTGAAAATCAAAATCAAAATTCAGTCCTAGGGTTTGAGCAGAAAACTAAATCGGAAAAGTGCAGAAAAATAAAGCAAAAATCTAGGGTAGAAATCAAAAAATTTAGGGCAGATCACATTGAGGATATTACATTGTGATTGAGTATTATATATAAATTTTCATTGTAAACTCTTAAATCATTTTGTTCTTTAGCACTTACCCACAACAGTATGGTCTTCTTCTGCCAATTTGCATAGGTGGTTTAGAAATGAAAAATACATATCTATGTTTTCTTCTCCACCCAATATGTAAGCATTGCACTTGAAAACCTTCCATGCTGCACTAGGATCATCTTCGCACCCTTGCACTTTCAATGTCACAATATTCTTGATGAAGTCTTTTCTTGTCAAATTTTGCAGCAACAAAGCTAGTGTCTGCGACATAAAAACATTGAAAATGAATTAGAATATACATCAAATAGAAGAATATTTTGGGGAGAAAAAACATCCTGAATCTTTTCGTGGCCAGGGTGAATGGCACCCCACTCAAAGATCATGTAATGTGCCCAATTAAAATCATGCAATATTTTGTGCAACTTTATGATTTATTTTTTTTTTCTAAATTTTGAAAACCAAACCAAGCTGGAACAAAAAATAAAAGTTGAAAACAATTGACTAGAAACACTTTAGCAATCCCTCAATTGCTAATATAACACTTCATATGATCGATCTCATCAATTACAATTGCTGGTATAAACTCAAACAATCTCCCTCTCCCCAAAATGCCAGTCAAACCTCCACCTCCTCCATTATGGGCATGGTAATTCATTCAATTGGCCTCTTCAATGTTTTTTCCAAGAAAATTCATACTTTAGCCAAAAATTGCCATCCAATTCCTCATCCGGCAACTCCATTCCCCAGACGCCTGGCATCATGGCAAATATTTTATTCTATATCATTTAATTCTTCTTGGGAGTTACAAAAATAATAAAAGATACATTTCCCAGCTAGGGCATGGGATTTCCTTTTACCTGTTAAATGTGAAATTACACCAAACGCCATGCTAATTCACTTGAATTTTGGGAGTTACAAAAATAATAAAAAATACATTTCCCAGCTAGGGCATGGGATTTCCTTTTACCTATAAAATGTGAAATTATACCAAACTCCATGCTAATTCACTTGAATTTTGGGCCAATAAAATATATGAATAAAAGTATCTCCAAAGGTTGCTGAAGAAAAGTGAAAGGAGATTAAAATCATGACTGCAACATAAAAACAAGTCAAAAATTGAAAAAGGCAAAATAAATAAAACAAAGTTCTTTTTGGTTGTGTAAGATTGCACTTCACCCCTCTACATCATAAAATTGTACTTGTATTGCTTCTATTTAGTTGGACTTTCAAGCAATAAGAATTTCCAGATTTATCTGTATGTTAGATAAATTTTAGTTGACTTAGGCTTTGAACATACTATAGTTGTGTGACTTATTATTTAGCATAAATAAATCAGTTCATTGCAAACTTTAGTTCATGGTTATTTTGTCAAACATCTATTAAAATACACATGGTGAAAAACACATAATATCCAATTGGGGATACTTCGGTGGTGTTAGAGTTGGTTTTATGCCAGCTATGAGAAGTTCAATTAAAACCAGCAAAGTAGCTTCTTATAAAGCCAAAGGGTTCACAATGCTAAAGTTCTACAATGTATATGATGATTGTCTTATCAATGCTATCATATGAATATTTGAAATTTTCTATGTTTTTTAAATTTTTCCTATTTTTAATAGTCGTCCCTTGCCCTCCCCTAAAAAATGGTCTCCATATCGTCCTCATCCTTGAAATGCATCCCCTCGTCCCCTACCATCCCTACCATCCCTATCACGTAACATAGTTTTTAATTGAAATTTCAATCTCTAAATTGTAGCAATTCAAATATTATAAGAGAAAATTTCAAATTATCTTTTTGTGTCTAATTCAAATTTTACATGGAACCACATGTCCTATCATTAGAAAAACCGACATTATAGAAGAAGATTATAAAATATCTTTTGTGTTTTAAGTTAAAAATTTATAATTAATCACAATAATTTAATTAAATAGCATTTCAGAATTACTCTAATAGATTGTCTTTATTTTCCTCTTTCTAGCTTATTCTATGGAAACATCCAGCACTGATCACAGAAATCCCAGATTCTCCGGATGATCTCATCGCAGACGGAAAGAGTCTTCTTCTTTAGAAACTCTATTTTTGCTGTTTCTATTTTCTGTAGATGTTTCTTTTTCACTCTCTGTAACTTTTATTTTAAACCCCTTTTACCCAACATTCTGGGTATGGGAGAATACATAGAGCTTTTAAGACTTCACATGGTATCAGAGCAACGATCCTCTGCGTTGCTGTTTGCCCCTCTCCCCTCCCCTCTGCGTTGCAGCCTGCACACTCTGTTATTTCCGCACCTTGCTATACATCCTGTTTGTTCCTCCCATCATGGCCGCCTCTGCCACCAGTGCCGCTCACACACCCACCTCCCCGTGCTCTCCACACTCCCCACCTCCACCCTCCTCTGCTCTCCAACTGGTTCCCCTTCACCACGCGATCTCTGTCAAACTAGATCGCGAAAATTACCTCCTCTGGCGCACACAATTTCTCCCGCTTCTCCAAGGCTATGACCTGGAAGGCTACGTTGATGGGACCATTGTTTGTCCCCCTCGTCCTCTCTCCGATAGATCCGACATCGGATCCTGCCTATCTTTCCTAGCGCAAGCAGGACAAAATCCTTCTTGGATGGTTGCTCTTTGCCCTTGCTCACGATACTCTGGCGACTGTTGTTGGCCTTAATACCTTGCGTGTTGTTTGGCTCACTCTAGAGAAGCGCTTTGCTTCCCGTTCCAAAGCACGACTCATGCAACTTCGTCGCAAACTCCAGACCATCCGTAAAGGCGCTCTCTCCATGGCTAACTACCTCCAGCGTGCCAAACAATTGGCTGACTCCCTTGCAGCTTCAGGCCAAACCATCTGCGATGTGGATTTGCAGCAAATTATCTTGAGCGGTCTCGAGTCCGCCTACGATGCTGTCGTCATTTCTCTGACAGCCACGCTTGACACCATTGATATGGACGATTTTCAAGCCCATCTGCTCACTTTTGAGATGCACATCGATGCCCAACAGGCCCTCCTTCAGCAACACCCGGTGGCCAATGTCGCCACCCGTAATCGTGCTCCCAATCCTTCTTCTCAGCACAATAATCGCGGAAGGAACCACAATAATCGAGGCCGTGGGAACACCTATCGTGGTCAACGTCCTCCACCCATGCCTATTTAGGCAACAGGACCGTGCCAGCTTTGCGGGCGTAAGAACCACACAGCCAACACTTGTTGGTTCAGATTTGATAAAACCTATCAGGAGATGCCCCAATCAGCTGCACCCCCCTCTGCATACGTGGCAGCACCCTATCCCTATCATCACTATGGCGTCCCTCATCAGCAGTCTTCTTCCTATGCGCCGTCTCAGATTTCAGTCGATCCTAACTGGTATCCTAATAGTGGAGCTACTAATCATGTCACCCCGGACTTGAGTAACCTACAGATTCACCATGAGTATGATGGTCCTGACAAGCTTCGCGTTGGTAATGGCTCTAAACTCTCTATTTCTCACATTGGTAGATCACAAATTTATCATTCCTCACGTTTATTTCATCTCAATGATATTTTGCATGTCCCTAATGTCACGGCTAACCTTCTCTCTGTTTCAAAATTTTCCTCTGACAATGACGTCTTTTTTGAATTTCATCCACACTTTTTCCTTGTAAAGGATCGGTGCACAGGGCTAGTAGTTCTTCGCGGGCAGCATAAAGATGGTCTCTATCGCCTCTCTTCGAGTGTTTCTCCACCCTCTCAGACCCCTGCTACAGCCTTTGTTGGTGAACGGACTTCTCTTGAGAGATGGCATCAGCATTTAGGTCACCCTATGCCACGAACTGTTCGGCATATTGTCGGAGTCGAGTCGCTTCCTGTTAGTCAGAATAAATTGGGTCTTTGTAGTCCACGTCAAGTCAGTAAGAGTCACCAATTGTCATTTACCTTTAGTACTACTATTTGTACGCATCCTTTGGAATTAATTGTTTCCGATATTTGGGGTCCTTCTCCCTATGTCTCTTATGATGGATTTCGTTTTTATTTAATTTTTGTGGATATTTACAGTAGATATACATGGCTCTTTCCATTATCTCATAAATTCGATGCACTACCTACATTCATTAATTCAAGACTAAAATTGAGAATCTACTTGGCTATAAAATCAAAACCTTCCAATCCGACAATGGGGGGGAATTTATTAAATTTAAACCCTTTTTGGCATCCCAGGGAATCACACAACGGTTTTCCTATCCCTACACCCCACAACAAAATGGTTTAGCCGAGCGCCGACACAAGCACATTGTGGACACTGGTCTTACCCTCCTTCATACGGCTTATGTTCCCTTCATCTATTGGACCGATGCTTTCCTCACGGCCTGTTACTTGGTGAACCGGTTGCCCACCCCCATCCTCAACAATCGGTCCCCCCTTTAGTGTCTGTTTAACACGGGTCCTGACTATCGAGCGATGCGTGTCTTTGGGTGCCTCTGTTTTCCCTACCTTCGTCCCTACAGCTCTAATAAGCTGGACTCACGTTCTCTCCCTTGTGTCTTCTTGGGTTACAGCTTGGTTCACAAAGGCTATAAATGTCTCCATCTTCCCACCAACAGGATGTATATCTCTCGGCATGTGTTTGATGAAGGGACCTATCCGTTTGCTACTCGCCAGAACGCACCATCACCGGGCTCGATCTCTACACCATCCCTCGTATCCACTCTCCCACTTTATCACTCACCTGCATCTAGTGTGTCTTCACCTCCCTTGCAAGGACCTCACCATGGTCTCTCTATCCCCCTAGATGCCTCACCTTCTTCTCGTCATGACCCCTCTACCCGCGTTGAGTCTGCTCCCCCCACTTCAGTGTTTTCGGCCCCACCATCTCCTAGCCGTGACCCCCCTTCCTCCCCTTTGCCATTACCTTCGCCAAGCTCGATGGTTCCTCCTACGAATGTGCATCCAATGGTCACAAGGTCCAAACATGGCATTTTTCGGCCCAAGGCATACAGTGCTACTAAGCACCCCTTATCTCCTGATGATATTGATGAGCCCACATGTTTTTCCCAAGCCAAAGTGGACCCACAGTGGCGCTTGGCTATGGATAATGAAATTAATGCTCTTCTCCAGAATGGGACGTGGAGCCTAGTCCCACCCAAGCCCCACTTAAATGTTGTTGGGTGCAAATGGGTTTTTAAATTGAAAAAGAAAGCAGATGGCTCAATTGATCGCTACAAAGCATGACTAGTTGCCAAGGGGTTCAATCAGCAGGAAGGAATTGACTATGGGGAGACTTTCAGTCCTGTGGTCAAACCCTGCACCATTCGTACAGTTCTCACTATTGCACTCTCTATGGGTTGGCCCCTTCACCAACTCGATGTGCAAAATGCTTTCCTCCATGGTGTCCTTGAGGAGGAGGTTTACATGAAGCAACCACCTGGCTACATTGATCCCCAGTTTCCTACTCATGTGTGTAGACTCCACAAGTCTCTCTACGGTCTCAAACAAGCTCCACGGGCCTGGTACCACCGCCTGAGCACCTTTCTCCAACAGGTTGGGTTTGTGGGTTCCAAAGCTGACACTTCGCTATTCATTAAGCGAACCGCCCACTCCACAGTTTTTATGCTTGTTTATGTCGACGATATTATCATTACTGGATCTACAGTGGACTGTGTTCAGGCTTTGATATCTCAACTTCAGTCCGCTTTTGCCATAAAGGACTTGGGCTCTCTCCATTATTTTTTGGGCATCGAAGCTCTTTCAACTCCTACAGGGCTTCTCCTATCTCAAAGGAAGTATACACTTGATCTTCTCAAGAAGACAAAGATGGACGGTGCAAAACCGGTTCGCACTCCTATTTGCAGCCAAGAAAAGTTGTCTAAATTCACCGGCTCCGCCTTCAGCGATCCAACTCTATACAGGAGTGTTGTTGGTGCTCTTCAATATCTCACCCTTACGAGACCCGATATTGCTTTTGCCGTCAATAAGGTATGTCAGTTTATGCAACAACCCACTGATGATCATTGGAACGATGTCAAGCGTATCCTGCAGTACCTAAAGGAAACTCTCTTTTATGGACTGCAACTCAGCAAGTCTAGCCCTCTCACTCTTACTGCCTTTTCTGACTCAGATTGGGTTGGCTGCCCCGATGACCGCCGTTCTACTAGCGGTTACTGCATCTTCCTTGGCCCAAATCTGATTTCATGGAGTGCTCGAAAACAAAAGACCGTCTCAAGGTCTAGTACTGAAGCTGAATATAGAGGAGTTGCCATAGCCACTGCTGAGCTAATTTGGATTCAATCCCTCCTCTCTGAACTTGGATATTCTCCCACTGCTTCCCCTGTTCTATGGTGTGACAATCTTGGTGCTACGTATCTCACAGCTAATCCAGTCTTTCATGCACGGACTAAGCACATTGAGATTGATTATCATTTCGTTCGTGAGAAAGTTGCTAACAAAGGTCTTGTTGTTCGATTCATCTCTACAAAAGATCAGGTTGCAGATGTCTTCACTAAGGGGTTGAGCTCTGCTCGATTTGCATTCCTTCGGGACAAGTTGACCGTACAAACACCCACGCTCAACTTGCGGGGGCATATGGAAACATCCAGCGCTGATCACGGAAATCCCAGATTCTCCGGATGATCTCATCGCAGACGGAAAGAGTCTTCTTCTTTAGAAACTCTGTTTTTGCTGTTTCTATTTTCTGTAGATGTTTCTTTTTCACTCTCTGTAACTTTTGTTTTAAACCCCTTTTACCCAACGTTCTGGGTATGGGAGAATACAGAGCTTTTAAGACTTCACATATTCGACTTCACCGATAAACCAAAAGTCTGAAGCATTTTTTAAAAACTTAAAAAAAAACATTGAAATAAGGAACCCAAAGTACCATTCTCGTGAGGGACTTCAACCGGGCGACAATGTCCACTGCTGGTGCTGCTTTCGCTTCCATATTATGGCCGGAAATCTTAAATGCAGACTTGCAAAGCCCACTATTTTCTTTGGAACTTATTTCCGGAGAGTCTTGTTCGTTTCGGCAATCAGCATTTCCATCATTAGCTTCGCGCTTCCATAAACTGCCATCCAAATCCCGATTGCCCTGGGCAAAACCGGACACGGCCTGTGCGGTGTTCTTTTTTTTAGTAGTTTTTTCATTCTTTTTATTCTTTTCGCGGGCCTGATTGAAGTGCTTCTCACACAGAGTACGCCCACTCATGGCAGGGGCGCTGCACCTCCATCGTTTACCGTCTGACCGTTTACAACGGAGCTCGTCTTTTACTACTTCTACTTCTGCTCGTCTGTGCGTACTCATGTGGCCACTCACCAGGCCACCCTCTTCACCAAATTATGAAAAAGAAAACCCTTTCTCTAATGGTTCTCAGTACCCACTAATACTTGCTTTCGCCACTGCTCTTGTAAACTCTGGAAACATATGCTTCTACACCCACAAATTTAAATAGAGACAGTACGACGTTTCCTTTTTCAGCCACCCTAGCATTTGAAGGAAATGTTACTGAATAACCAGGGTGACGGCCGAATTTAACGAAAAGTAGGTAACTGACGCCTTTATTATACCTCAGCTTTCATGAGTTGTGGGATATGAGGACGAAATGACAGCTTGCAAACCATTTCCCCGATACCAACAGATAACTAAATGATAGCTTGCAAATCATTTACGAGTTACCAATATATAAACCCTTAAAATGCATTCTTTCAATTGATGGGTATATTCTTGACCGACATCTCTCTTTGGAATTTGTGCTACTAGCAATCGCACCTTCTTGTGCGATAGGTACGGGGAAGAGGTGTGGAAGAGCTAGCGAGAAAGGGGGAGGGCACGGAGGTAGAGATAGGGGATGGGGACGAGGATGGTGATGAGGTGGGGATGGAGAGGGAGAGGGAGACGAAGAGGAGAGAGATATATAGAAATCTTTTTTAAAAACTTAGTTGTCATATTTATATTTATTCTTTTTTTAGATAATTATGATAAGTTGTTTCATATCATAAGATTAAGACACTTGTTATAATTTTATGTGATTTTATGTCTCTCCTGATTATATAACCAAGGGGTTTTTTATAAATTGTACATTGAATCATTTTTGTACAATTGATAAGAATACAGTTTAGTTTTGTCATATTAATCTTCTCTTTGTGTGTTTTCTATTTGACCTCTAGATTTTGGTAGGTTATTTTCATAGTTAATTTTAACATAGTATCAAAGTGGGTTGGGTGCCTTTAGTTAGCCATTTTTTGAAAGATCTTGGTAGATTTTAAAAAGTTGAGTATGTTCTTCTCTTGCATCATATGACGATCTGTAGAATCAAAAAAATAATAATAAATATACCAGATTTTGGGGCGTTCTTCTTTTTGACTTTTTATTGTAGGTTCAAATCAGAACTTGTTGATGCAAATTTAAACTCACCACTGAGTTCAGGGTGTCCGAGAAAGTCGATTTTGCCTTTTGTTTCATCCAAATTGGACATATAAGGCGAGATCTATGAGGGTTTGAAGTTGAAGAGTGGTTGTTAGATTCATAAGGTAGCTACAATTTTGGAGAATTTTGAGTCAAATTTGATCTTGCCACAGTGTCCAGAGGAGCCAAAAACCTTAAAATTGACTGTCAATTCGTCAAAATCGGACACCTTTGTCTAGGGTTTGAAGAAAAAAATTCCCTTATTTGGTCATATAGATCGTCATTAATGCACAATCAGATACAATTGCAAAAAAAATTAATAATCAGTTTCTTAAAAAAAGTTTGATTTTTTTTTAAATATATATATATATAGTTGATTATATTTTGCAGAAAATTTCATTGTAAATTTTTTTTTAAAAAAAGTAATTCTACAAACTTGTCAGACCGTAGACATTTTGTACCAAAAGGTGCCATGGGCACCTGCAGAAGGTGCCACATGGCCCTGTCGAGGTTAGCCACATGGCCCCCTCACACAAGCCCCACAACCCAATTTCCTGCACAAAGTTGGAAATTTAAATCGGCATTAATAAATATAAAAATCAATGCCTTTGTTGATAGGTGTTTTGCACACTTTCTCAACACAGGTAGTACACGAATGCACTACCTCTCTTGAAAGGAAATTTCCCACGGCAAGTTGCTGAAAATTTTCCCAAGGTCTCTCGGGTGTCAGGTCATGACTTGCATGGACTTCTCAGTTGATTTCAATGTGATTTTGCTGGTAATCACATGGCAGACTTACGTAGCTGGATACGAGATGGATCTTCAAATACGAAGTTTCTAAGATGGAGCTCGAATTTCACTTTGCTATAGGTTCGGGCAACGTTCCAAAACTTTGATGTTTCTTCAATTTTGGCTTTACAATGTGCAATGAACCTTGGTACAAATTATTTCTAAAAAAAGGGGAAAAAAGCGGGGAAGAGGGAAGGTTTCTGGATCTGCAACTAATCATGAACCGTAATCATGGAGTTCTTGCTATGGACAGCTTCCTGGAAACAATATTCCACTAACTAGAAATTTCAAGATCCTCATAGAATTTGTGCTATCTTCTAAGGTCTGCAAGTATTTCACCTTTCATCCACCGTTTGTATGCATGAACAAAAATAAAAGTGTGGAGCAGCTTCGAATTCAAGCCCAGACTAACTTTGCATAGCCATCTACCAGCAGCAAACAGCAAAAAGTATGGACTAAGAGAGAGCATCTACTGCGGCGAATTTTCACAACTCTGAGAATAGCATTTCTAAAATCCTATCAAAGCAAGAATCACCGGTTAACTAGGACAGCGATACAAATCTAAGAAGTAAAGCATCAAACAATGGGGGTTGAATCAAGTAACATGTGAAAAATTCAAAAATGCACCAAATTGATGTATTTTCGTGCCAGGGTACTGCGGCATGTCTTTACAACAACTCAACTCCCTTTGCAAATGAGAGGAGACTCCTATTTATAGTGCCCAAAAAGTTAAATGAATGGCCAAGATTAATTCTCATTGTGTGGCCAAGATTCATTACAAAATAGGGTTTCACCAACCCTCAATATATTACAATTTAAAATTACATTTTGTCTTCTTCCCTATTTTGTCCTCTAGTGATGACAATGTAGCATTTTTGTCCTTTTGTTGATTGTTGTTTTACTGTAGCTACTCCTTGGGGAGCTCTTCATTTTCAACAAGGCTATTCTCCTACTTCTTCGATGTTGTATATTCCATGAATTTTAGGATGACTGGCTGGAGTTTGTCTACCTCGATGATCTCATACCACAGCATTTGATAGCTCCACTCTTTCGCATTATCTTCCAGCTTCTTCTAGTCCTCATCATATTTTGTGCCCTGATCTCTGAACAGCTCTGATTGATCGAAGGCACGGGCGGCAAAACTCATGAATTCTACTATTATTTTTTTGGAAATTCCATCCTCCATCTTCCTCTGAAAGTAAGGTTTTACTTTTTTTGGATCCATCTGTACTACGGGCATGTCATACTCTGTCATCAGCTTGAGATAACGAGCGCATTCCACTCTGATTTCCTTGATCCACTCAATGTATGGATCCACTCTACTCATTATCTGCTCTAGCCTTTCTTTCCTATTGTCAAAATCCCGCCGCCACACATCCATCAGCCAGTGATCATCCTTGTTGAATGCAAGCTCCTTTTCCCATGTGGCTTTTGGAAACTGGAGGATGGCTTTGATCTTTGGATAGGTAGAGTCGTATGTTGTAGGGAAGTCGATTGCAAATATTCGTGCTTTCAAGGATGCTACATATC
>VDFB02382951.1:0-48543 GCA_007258455.2 Sequoia sempervirens
TGAGTTCTCCCTAATTAACCAGTTAACCTCCAAAAAACTTGGAAATTGGCTAAATAAGACTTGGAAACTGGCTAAATGTGCATGAATTGGCTAAGCGCCAAAATGGGACATTACATATGTTATCAAAATTACTCTAAGATTTAAGTTGATGAGAACCCCCATAAGGTTATGTGCTTGGATATTATATTCTAACATTTTTTGTTGATATAACAATTGATTTATGCTTTGGAATGTGGGGATTTTTCTCTTGAAAGGGTTTTGCCTCTCATATACCATTATGTTATGATTGTTTGTTTTGTGTTAGTATTCTTTCATGAAATATTTTAGGTCATATTTTTTATATTTCTTCATTCTAATATATTAGCTTAGGAAACATTTTCACATCATTGTTTCCTTTCAACCAACACATTTTTCAAGCCAAAAGACATAATCATCCATTCATGCAATTCCTCTTGGTTTTGAATGAGCTTTCCAAACAACTTCAAAATAAACCAATATCTAGGACCATATACTAACTTAATAAGAATCTTTGTGAAGTACTATGTACTATGGAACTAGTCTAAAAGATCATTGATGTGCAAAAGATGATATCATTTATTCACTACATGATATTTTTTAGCACACAATAATTGATGTTAAGGCACCATGTACCACTTTTCTTTGGCATAAAGACAACCAAACTACCATATATAGAAGAGTTAGGATTGAACCTTCCCTAATCAATTAGATCCTAGATTTGACAATCTCCCAAAGAAATCTACAATACAAAGGAATATTAAGAAGGGGCAGATCTCAGTATCAGGTCAATCTTGTGTTGTACCACACAATGTGTTAGAATATCCTTTTTCTCTTCAAATACATCTATATATTGCTATATTGTTTTGTTGAGGTTTTCATACTAAAACAAGGTTTGTGTAACCTTGCAAGCTACCTACACAAGTATCTTAAAGAGAACCATAAGAAGCATGAACTTCTATGTGTGCAAGATGATCTTGCAACATTTATTGATAGATACTAAGGCACCTATGGTCTTCAATGGAGGCTCATCAAGATAAAATTATCAATTAGTAATATGGACGATCATTTTTTGTGTTTTCCACTAATGCGCACAATTCTTGTCATACACATATGGTCTTCCAAGTGGTATACCATAAACTTCCAACAACACAAAATCACAAGTGACTATTCTACATGGATTTAACCATGTACTTTAGAGTACATTGACATTTTACTTGAACATGTTTGGTTGCTTGTTACAATCCCAAAGAATTTTGGGGACACACACAAATGAGTGACTTGATGCATTTTCATATCAATCCAAGTTGAGCCTTGAGATCCCAAAATTAACCAAATAATTCCTCGTATTATGCTTATTGAGCTTCATTGGTCATGCTTTAAACATTTTAAGACACTTCTAATGATATATTTCTCTACCATTTTGTGTTAACTACAACCTATATTTGATAACACAAAAGATGAATAGAGCAAACAACCTTTCTTTTGTTGTACACATATTTTTACTAATATGTGAAAGCAATGCACTAATACTAATGGTCCAAATCTTTGGTGGCCTGAGGGAAGAACCACTCTTGTAAAAGATGAGGTTTAATGATATGCAAATGGAAATTAAGAGAATAAAACAAAAACACAATCAATGCAAAGACTTAAGCAAATGTATGCTACTTCTATTTACAAACAATGACAAATAGGTTCCCATGGATGTTTACAATGATTGTAGCTAGGAATGAAAACTATCAAAATGGAGTATAACTTGAAGCAAGTTTGCCTACTTGTATACAATATTTTTCACCATCATCAGCGTGAAAGATGTGCAAATATATATAATATATTTTATTACAACTACAAATAGGAAATAGAAATGTAATGGCTCAGCTTAAACCATATACCTTCCAACTATTTGTCAAATGCACTTTTTGATGATTGACATTCTATTACATGGCCAAAGGTGTCCACATGTAGATCAATTGAAGTTGTCAATTATTTTGCACTAACAAGTCGAGAGATATTTTTTTAAAATATTTATTTTTATTGTTTTTTAGTAGAATTATATATATATTTTTTAGACCACATGAATCTGTTAGGTATTTGTCCCCCTATAAACTGCAGTGCGCTTGGTAAACTTTTTTCATGTGACCGATGACGCTGGCGCGACGCGCCCTCCGGTACCACGGGGACAGTGGAGAGACTAGACCTTGTTGCAACAGGATGCTTTACCCAATCGAGCTAGGCCCACCGCCCCAAAATTATATTATTTATATTAAATATATATTATAATATAATAAATATATGTTTCAAGAAAATTGAAAAATCTAATAAATTAATAAATAGTAAATATTATGTACTTAATTGATATCTTTTTAGTATTGTAATTTAATTATTAAAGAGTTCATTAATAATTTTGATTATAATAAATATTTAAGGATAAATTATAAATTAGAAAAAAAAAAAAAAGACATTACATTATATTTTAATTGATTAAAATGTTTATAATTATACTACAATTATTTTAATCTTAAATATTCAACATGTTAAAATAAACTGTAATTTATTAGTATGCAAGATTTTTGGAAAAAACTGTGTAATTTTTATATCATCAACGTTTCGGATCATACTCCATGATCCATCATCAGGATGATCAGCAGAAGAGAGATCATGGAGTAGATCCGAAACGTTGATGATATAAAAATTACATAGTTTTTTCCAAAAATCTTGCATACTAACATCATGGACTGTGGAAACAAAATGTTATTAACTGTAATTTATTGTAAAAAATGCAATGATCATTACACTTAATATTCTGCTTACATTATTTTAACTAAAAATGATAGAAACCAATTAACACGTTACTGAACAAAAATAATTGCCCTGGACTTAAATAAAGAATAATTCATTTTTTTCCCTTTTAACTGAAACGGACTGTAAGATAAAAATGGGAAGAAAAATATCTAAACTTGTTTGAACTGAGAAGAATGGAATTTAGCACTTACTGTGCTGTCAATAATTTTTTTGTATTGAATATAGTTTGTCAAAATTTACACAGCACTGCTGCAGTAGTTCACCGCTCTAAGATATCAACAGAAACTTACATTTCTGAGGACTGACGTAGTCTAGATTTGATTAACATAGATATTTTCTTAACGTCCACCATTACAAAGGTCTCCAGATTTGGTAGTCAAAAGCCAAATCCACTGGTTGGGTTGTTGCTGGGGGATGTTTACTGGTTGTTGTCACCTTCGTTGGTTGCCTCATCTTCATCCTGTAGGAATCTCTCTACCAGATTATGTTCACTTGAAACCACCTCTTCGATGTCGCCAATCTGAGTTGTTAGTTCTTCAGCCTGCGGGATCAATGGTTGTGGTCCACCTTGTCTTTCATGCCCAGCGGCTACATTCATTGTACTTTGAAGTTCATCAAAAGCCCTCCTCAAGGTTTCTGCCTCCTCAAGGTTTAGGCAACATGCGTGTCCACATCCGACCTCTTCCCTGTTGATAGTTGTCAAACCCTCCCTTGTCAACCTCATGAATTTCTCCCTGGTGCTTACAATGTGGATGGAAACCTGTGATGAAACAAAAGCATGTGTGAGTCTTCTTTTCGACTCAGTAAGCACCCTCTTTACTCCCATTAACTTATCATTGTTTCTCGCTTTCCAGATATGCCATAGGATCTCTTTAGTAAGCAAAATCCAAAATAACTTGCATTCAACATTCATTTTAATATCACAAAAGAGAATGTCCTGCCATCTAATTTTACCATCATTATTCCAAATTTTTAACTTGTGACAAAATAAATTCCATACTTCTTTTGCGTATAAACAGTAAAAAAGAATGTGTCTAACAGTCTCAGGTGTCCTGCAAATGCTACATATATCTACATCCACATAGTTAGTTCTAAAAGGAATTTTTGCAATAAAACCAACCATCTAAAATAGGCCTTCTTAGGCTCCATGGTGTTGTGCCAAACCATGGCAAGAGTTTTTTTTGCTAGTATTTAGTATTTAAAGATAAATCCCAGCATTTATTTACATGTTCAAGAACAAAAAAATTCATAGTCAGATCATTATAAATTGATTTAGCTTTAATAGACTTCAGAGAGGAGCCATCTTTCCATACAACAATACTGGAAATACCAAAATCTTCCTCTGCGGTCCTTGGAAGGCATGCATCTTTGCATGCTTCTAGAATTGTAGAGTAGGTTCTTTAGTTAGATTGAGGTAGATCATACCTTTCATGAATGATATCCTAGCTTGAGATTCCCACAGGACATCATGTCCGCAAAGGTTTTTATACCTTTCTTGTGCCAGTTTTTAGCCGAGTAGCCTTGGAGCAGCACAAGCTTTTTACCATTGTGTCCCAGATTCCACCAAATGGAGTTGTAAGAAAGACCCTTTGCACCATTTTTAAGAGTTATACTATTATTTTTAAGATAGATATTGTGTTTGGTTAGTTCCCACGCCTTCCAAAGGCTTTTAAAAACATTAGACCCAACTGGGACCATTGGGTGTTTATTGAGGAGGATGTCACTTAGGGGCAAAGATTTCCAGGTTTTAGCCTTCTTTGGAACTGCCAACATGATGTTATCTTTGACTAACACCTTCCACGGTTCATTGCCTTCGAGAGACTTCAAAATTCATTTGGCCGCAAGTGCAATCCCTTGTAGTATGAGGTTTTTCAAACCTATGCCCTCATGAATTTTGCTTAAGTAGCACCAATCCCACTTCACTAAATGCCTCCTCTTTTTCCCTTTACCGTCTGACCAAAGGAATCTTTTGATTCTTTTCTGTAGATCATTAACTTGACAGCTACTGAGAAACCAAACCGAAGCAAAGTACACACTATACAAAGAAAGAATTTTTTGATAGACCTGGATTCTGCTAGCCAAGGAGAGGTATTGCCTATTCCATTTGCTTAGCTTTTTTTCAATTTTTTCTTTAACCCAATTCCACATTTCTTTCAAATCTAGGCTCACTACAAAGGGAATCCCTAGATACCTCACCAACTTTTTGGGGCCACCCCATTGAAAACCATACCTCTCCAGCCAATAAGGAGGTTCTTCTTTCCCCCTGAGGAACGTGGATTTAGCTCTGGATAGCTTAGCACCAAAAGGAAGACAAAAGAGATCAAACTTCTTCATTAGAGACTCTAAGTTACTTTGCTCAAGATCCACAAAAATAGAGTTGTCATCCGTGAACTAAACATTAATTAACTCTTTATGGTCCGGGAGGCAGATCCCTTTTATCTTGGGGGAGAATGTATTGTCCCTTAAAAGGTAGTATAGAGCATCTGAGGCTATAACACACAATGTTGGAGCCAGAGGACAACCTTGATGGATTGATCTCTCAAGCAGGATTTTCTCAATTAATACCCCATTCACATCTACTTGAGTTGTTGCATCTCTCAACAGGGAATCCACCATGTTATAGAATTTGGGTGGAAAGCCAAACGCCTGCAACATCATTCTTAGGAACACCCACTCCACTCTATTGTAAGCTTTTTCAAAATCCGAGAGAAGCATTACTAAGTTTTGATTGGATATTTTAGCCCACTCAAGCACTTCCCAACTTGTGATGAGGTTTTCTAGAATATACCTACCTTTTATGAAACCTGTTTGAGTGTTATTTATGAATTTTGGTAGAATATTGACCAATCTTGTTGCAATTACTTTGGCCAAAAATTTATATGATATGTTTAGCAATGTTATGGGCCTCCAATTTTTCACAAGTGTCTTGTCACCCCCTTTTGGGAGTAACTTGATGATACCTTTGTTTATATCCTCACCAAGAGAACCATTTTCCAATGCCTCCTTGTAAACTTCCAGCAAATCCTCACACACCCATTCAAAGAATTCCTCATAGAATTCTACTGGTAGACCATCCCAACCCGATGATTTATCATTGTTCATAGAGGAAATGGCACTACGAATTTCATCTTTAGTAATATCACTTTCCATTTTCGAACAGTCTCCATCTTCAATCAACTTCGGGATGACTCCTTTGATTAAGGATCTATCCCTCATGCCTTGTTCACCCCACTCTCTAATTTGAATAGCTCTTTGAAGGAGTGAAATCGATCCAATACCTCATCTTGGGTGGTGTACAATTGTTCCCCATCCCAGATCTGGCCCACCTGTTCTTTCACTTTCTTTTCTCTTAAATAGCTGAAGAAAAACTTTAACCCCTTATCCCCGCAACTTAGCCAATTTAGCTTAGCTCTCACCTTCTACCCATGTACCTTGCGGGTCTGGATCCTCCTCAGGCTATCTTTAGTCAAAACTAACCTCTCCCAAAGAGTCTCGTCCCTAGGATTGGTTTGCAGTTGGATCTCTACCTCAAGTAGGCAATCCTAAAATTCCACCTCATTTTTCCTGCTATCTAAAGCCCTTTTTTCCCTATAATTTGGAAGAGGGCTTTCCACCCCTTTACATTAGCATTCCATCTTTCGACGGTGGAGGCTCCATTAACATCCATTTGTTTATTTCCCTCAGGGAGGCTATAGCTTCTTTGCAGTCAATATCTTTCAACAATTGTGTATTGAGCATGAAACAACTCTTCTTTTTCTCTCCCAAAGAGGGGTTAAAGTTGTTGATATTTGCAGTGATGGGGTGATGGCCAAAAAGTGTGTAGGGGTACACCTGCAACCTGACACCATTTTCATCTGGGCGAAAGCTGAAAACATTTTTGTTAGCATAGAATCTATCCAATATGTAGTATATTCTTCCCTCCCCTTTTTGTGCATTGCACCACAAGTACCAAACTCCCTTGCAATGCCTTTTACCACTTTCCATAGGGTCAGTTAGCCTTAAAAAAAATTTACATCTCAACCAGAAGTGCCTTTTGTTGCCCTTCCATGCCAAATCTGCCCCTCCCTACTTGTCCTCATTTTGCTCAACCATATTGAAATCCCCTCCCACAATCTAGGGGATGTTTTCCAAACCTGACAGCCATTGCCACAAGTTGCATCTCTCCCTGTGATCATTAGGTGCATACACAGAGCAGATGCCAAAGGGGGCACCCTCCCATTCAAGCTTTACCCAGACCACCCTGTTGCAAGGTGAGGATCCAGAATCATCAATATGTTGAGCCCATTGATTAGACATCAAGATGGCTGCCCCTCCCCTGCCTTTTTCGTGGGTTGTGGAGAATGCTTGAGAGCAATTCCAAACAAACTTAAGGTTCATTTCCAAGTTGAACCTGGTTGCTTTAGTCTCTTGGAGAAACACAAAATCTTTCCTTTTCTCGAGGTTCAGAAACCTTCAAACTATATACTTTCTGTCAGGTGACTCTAGCCCCCTAACATTCTAGGAAATGCAGTGAAGGTTAATTTTTTGTTGTCATGGTTACATCCCCTTGGTCTCCTTTGAAGTGCTCAAAACATTTGGATAGTTTTCCCTCAGTCTCTAGTTTTTTTGACATTGGAGACTGCAGTATCATGCTAACCTTCTTCCTTTCGGTCTTAGTCAGCTCAATTTTTTGGCTCCCCCAACAAGGAAGTTGTTCTTCCTAAGTCTTCCTGGACCTTGCCTAGGTTTCGCTGCTCGGGTCTCATGTCTCTCAGCTCCACCCTACGCAGACTTACACCCTTTTGTGCTTGGGAGCTCTTCTTTATTTAGACTTTTCTTCATTAATTCATTAGTAGTTTCCTTATTGTTCTCAAGGTTAGCTAGGTTTTCTTCATTGCCTCTTTCATTTAAACAGTTATTACCAGATTCAATGTCTCTAAGGGTCAGGTTGGGGCAGATAAGTTGTTCACAGTCGGTGAGAAAATCCCCAACAGGTGAGCCCTTATTTTGTTTAAAAGGAGGTGACTCATTGGTCGTGTTGGCCTAAGCCCCTTCTTTACTAGTGTTAATTAGATTACAACAATCATTAGCAACTTCTTGACTTGGAGCTATATCATTTTTAGGGGCAGTAGACGAGGGTTTCAGGTGCAGCCACCTTTGCATGCCTTCTAGCTTCACACTGTGTGTATTCTTCACCACTCGCAGGCAACTTATTGGCCTAGACCTCATCCTTGGCAACATTGGCTAGTCTGACATTTAACTAATTAGTTTCTTTGTTTATTTTAGGAAGGGAGCTTTTAGGCACGTTAGTAGAGTCATACCTCTTAGTAAGGTTTTCTTCAATCCCTTTTCTAATACCCCTCATGGCTAGTTGTTGAGCATTCAATTTTTCAACAATATTTGGGTTTTTGGCAATGCTTTGGACGAGGGAGGAGGATTCCAAATCACCAGCAGCACCATCGTCACAATTCTATGAGAGGGCGACAAGAATTATGGACGAGAGTATGCATCTCCGAGTCATGCCGAGGAGAAAGTGTTTCCTCACCAAAATCGGGCAAGCCGGTTTCAACAGGGCTTTTTCCACTCCAAAACGACAATTATTGGTATTAAAAATTAAGTATACAATTATCTTTATTGCTACAATTATATTATATATAAATTAAATTAAAATTAAAATTAAATTTATATAGTTTCCTAATTAATTAAAATGTTAAAAAAATTTAAGTACTTGTCATTATACAATACTATTGCAATCAATTTTACTTAATTAGTGATGAATATTTATATTTTCTAAAGTAGAGATAAAGAGCTCTAACTTCGAAATGTTTCAAAATTACTTCTCATGAATATCATTAGTTTAAAATTTTAGGTGTTAATGGACAAATTTCTAGGAATGATAGATTTTTTAGATTTATTTCTATTTAAAAATGTCTATTTTGAATAGTTTTTTAATTTTTTTTTATAATATTATAAATAAAACAATTTTCTATATAAATAGATATAGAAAAACCATTAACAATACTATATTTTAATTCTTAATGATTTAGTATATTAGATTATATATTAATTAGCATGAAAATTAAATGAAATTAAAATTAATTATAATTCTTTAAAATAATTATAATTAATAATTAAATTTACAACTATCTTTTAATATTACAATTATTATTATATAAATTGAATTATAATTATAATTATATAATTTTACAATTAATTAAAATATAATTACATTTAAAATTACAATTACAATTAATTACAAAACTAGAACAAATACTCAATGTTATTAGATTTCCACAATCCATAAGAACTCTCCTATTAGATTTTGTTATTAATTACAATTACGTGATAGATTTTGTTATTAATTACAATTACGTGATATTGACATTCATATTCAAGTAATTCATATATAATTTTTCCAATTTAAACAAATTGAGTAGGAACTCTCCTTTCCTACTACCATGTGTTTTATTATATTTTCTCCTCCATAACCAATTAATATTATTAAAAAAAATACAATTTTAATAGATGGAATATAAACTACATTTGAGGAATAAACTCAGAATACACGTGTCGTTATTCTCATTGAAATCAAATTTACCAATCCAAAATTATAAACTTTCTTAGAATTGTAATTAATGTTTCCATCGGTACTAAATCTAATTTTTCACTAATTTTTGAATTCTCATGGTGAAATATATTAATGGTGCAACAAGAAGCTCTAAGATTAACTGTCAATCTAAGTTACAGCAAATTAGGCCAATTAGTTTGCAATTCATGAACTGTTACTAACCTGCGAGTACTATAAAAAACCTTGCAATACTGTAACAAAGAACTCAAATTCAGTTATGGCAAGAGAATAACGGAATTTTGGTGTTGAAAAGAGCCTCCTGCGTAAGCAACTTTTCCAATTTTCTACTGCTGTCAGATGTGTTACAGCTTCAGGAAATCACAAGCAGGCTAGCAAAACTACTGTGACTTTCGTAATTGCTCCATGAATAAATGGCATAACAAAGTCCCCGCAAACGATGCGAACTTTCTAAAGATAACTTCATTTTGAAAAAATTATGAGGATAACTTGATTTTTCCAACTTCCGTCAATTGAATAGAAAGGTAATTGATCAAACCTACTCGGTGATCAGCGAAAACAGAAAAAGCACCTTATATTACTTCCTCATCATATAAACACTTTTAACATATTGTCTACTGCATTAATTCTGGAGAACTAATTTGTGTTGTCAAGAAAACAATTTACACTCCGGCAGGACTCCTGTACTAGTCCCTCGGAAAATAATGTAATCATTAATTAACCACAAGAAATAGTGTCTACAACATCATTACAAACAGTAATTATTTTGAGCATTATAACTGGTAGGATTTCTTGGGAGTGGATGATCGATTCTCTGCTGACTGCAACTTTTGTCGCAGTTGAAAAACTTCAACCTGCACATCAACAATTCGAACCTTGAGGTAATGCACAAGAAAAGATGCCTCCTCAAGAAGAGGGCAAAATAAACATGTCTAAAATATATCTTCAAAGAGACCCCAAAGCTGGCAGCGAGGCTGGGAACCTAGAAAATGGCATTTCTTAATCATTTACTAAGCACAGTCGTGAAAATTGCACTGAGTGCCACTCCTAAACAAAAGTATCAAGAAACTTAGTGTTAGCCTCAATACAGACTAGGCATTGTTAATTTTACCCCATCTGATTGAAGCTACGGATTAGTCACTAAGACCAATATAATTAATATCAAGTCCAAATGAGTTCAACTTCAATTTCCTACAAGGAAGCGGCATACAAAGCCTGCTTAACTAATTGTATAATCATCAGAGCAATTTCCTAATCTATAAAATGTTTCTAAAAGCAATGCCATCGTAGATATCACTTCAGTAAATATGAAAAGAAAACATCCGTGGAGACTGGAACTTCGAAATAAAATCGAAAACAATATTATCATATTACAATGTTCTATTGATATTTTCAACCAAATATATAAACATGATATGGAAATGCTTTTTGGCTTGCAAATGCCGGTGAGTTTTAACAGCAATTTTCCAAAAAAAAATGAATGTAAAAGTATATGTTTGGATTTATTATTGAATTTAACTACAGGAACTCTTTCCAACCAGATTTACCCAGACTCCCCCATTACCCAAGTCTGCCCAACCAGATTTTTGAAAGACTTGCAAATCCCAGAAACACTTGTTCTAGGCATGGATGCTAAAACTAGCTGACACCATCGGAAATAGCAAGAGGATAAGATCCGTTAAGTGGGATATTCAAAAATTACAAAAACTAGAAGGAATTGATGAAACATTGCATTGAGTCTAAAAACAACTTGGGCCACAATAGTTGGGAAGCTCAAGCCAGCTTCAATACCTGAGTAAACTCCAAAGATACACTAGCATTCATTCAAGGGAAAAGGGATAGAAAGAGAAAGGGTTTAGAGAGAACCAAAAAAATTGAAAGAGGCCATGCGCCAGAACAAAGAGCGAGAATCATTGCAAACAAATTAAGAACACAACCCATAAATAATACAAAACCATAAGCTCATCTCATATTGCAAAGCATGGGCAGTACTCCAATGTAAACATCAAATGCCTAGAGAGTACACTCAATCACAACAAGGTCGTGAATGGGTAAGGATTGTCTTGCACCTGAGAGACAAGCAGAGGCGTGGGGGACTTTAATACTAACATTAGATGCTTCGGAGGTTCACTCAAAAACAATAAAGGAACCAGGAGAAAAAATAGTAAGGAAATGCCAAGAATTTAACCATCTTCTTCATAGAACTTTCCTCAAAACGAGTGGAATCCTCATATTTGTAATTCACCCTAAGAAGGAATGGCAATCCACAGCCATTGATTTATCAATAGATCCAAAGGATGTGATTTCAAGAGCACATTATTCACCATTATTACAAATGCCAAATTTTGCAAGCAATAAAGAAGAGAGGACCATGTCAGTCTTATGATTTTCCTTGACTTGAGGAGTCACACAAGACTGTAGTTTGAATATGGAGCCCTCACATTAGCGACTTAGTCTACTTGTGCCACACTCCTCGTTTGAGGAGAAGGTATTAGATTCATTTAAGGAGGTTGCTACAAATTAAAAAAATTCACACTCAGCATTCTATATGATCTGCAAAAAATTTGTTTTTGGTAAGTAAGCTGCAAACTAGTGAATGCTCTGTATATACTAAAATATATTGGAAAGTACATAGTTGGAAAGTACATAGCTGTCTAGGCTTTTGCCCTTTACATTTAAAAAAAAACCAGGGCAGGTATGCCTGGTTGCTTTCCTATGGTTTGTTGTTAATATTATCTTCTATTGGTGATGGGTCCTATCAAAATCCTGCACCAGTTCTAACTATTTTCTATCTCGTACATACCAAAATGCTATGTCTAATTATTTAATTGAAACTTTTGTAACCTATTCTCCTGGTGGTTAATGAATTCAAACATCCATTCCAACCCAAAGGTGGGCTCAATGTTGGTAATCTTCTTCAGAAATGCACAGCTCTTTGCCGCCTTGTGCGGATGCTGCATCAATGTGGTTGCTTGGAAATTTCCCAAAAAAGGGAACCACTCCGCCATTCCTCCACCTTCTAAGAGCCTTTGAATATTTTTTTGGTACAAGAATTCCTATGCCCATTCTCGTTGCTTGGAGAATCTCCTCTAAGCCACCTAGAAAGTTCTTTATCAGCGTTGTTGCGAGTGCTTGACCATATCTTTCGGCTCCCCCAAGTCCAACAGAGAATCCACAAAGGAAGATGAAATACCTGTATTGACCCTCTGGTTATGACCATGAAATCGGCGCCTAACACCCATTTTGCTGCAAACAAAACAAGACCATGATGGGTTTTGAAGAACATTTTCAGAATGTGGTCCAAAATCTCCCCAAGGAATGCCATCTCCCTGCAAGAACACACCAATCTTATCGGGGTGTCCATTGCTGCACTGCTTGAATGCCTTAGCAGAGCTTCAAAAATGAGTATCCCTTTCCTCAGGCCGCAAGATATACTTCTATCCTGAGCCATTTCGCATGGTCCAGCCCAACCAAATGTGTGGATTAAAGGTTGAATGATCTTCAAATGATTTTGCATCTTCTTACAACTCATTCTTCATACTTGGAAATGATTAACTTGTCCTCTATATAGTCTTTGATTCCTATGGACACGTGGAACATTTTCAGAATGTGGTCCAAAATCTCCCCAAGGAATGCCATCTCCCTGCAAGAACACACCAATCTTATGGGAGTGTCCATTGTTGCAATGCTTGAATGCCTTAGCAGAGCTTCAAAAATGAGTATCCCTTTCCTCAGGCCGCAAGATATACTTCTATCCTGAGCCATTTCGCATGGTCCAGCCCAACCAAATGTGTGGATTAAAGGTTGAATGATCTTCAAATGATTTTGCATCTTCTTACAACTCATTCTTCATACTTGGAAATGATTAACTTGTCCTCTATATAATCTTTGATTCCTATGGACACGTGGCAAGGACTATTGTCATGGCGTAAGCTAAACACACTTCAATCCATTTGCCCATCTTTCTAATTAAATCCCACACACTTACCTTAAACATGCACCATCTGTTCTGTTAAATGTTAATCCCTATGATTTTCATGACCTCCATTGGATCTGACCATTATTATTTGATCAGCTCCATCCGCCACCAGGTTGGCTAGTACGTCTGCCTCTTTGTTCAACTCACAGTATATGTTATTGGTTGTGAACGCTTCCATGTGGGAGACCAATTCTAGTGCCATGTCAAGCATTGCCTTTTGTTTATAGTTTTGAATTGTTCCTTGTCTAATAGCATTAATAACTAGAGTTGAGTCTCCTTCAATTTCTAAGTTGTTTATTTCAGTTTTAACTTAGCTTCAGTCCTAGGATGAGTGCTTGCATTTTGGCCTCATTATTTGTTCCCTTGCTAGATTCCTTGATACCTTGCAAGATGACTTGGCCATTCCAATCCCAGATTATACATCTAGCCCCTAATACTCCAGGGTTTCCTCTTGAAGATCTGTCAAAGTTAAATTTGCACCACCCTGGTTGCGGCAGCTGCCATTCTTCCCTTTGTCGGTTAATTCAGGACTCAACTCAATCAGCCCCATTTACGGAGGGAATGTGCAATCCAAACCATCTTTTCATCATTGAGTTATCCCATCCAGTCATGAAATTGTTTCTTTTATTCTGGTACGTGACCTTGTTGTTTATGATTTCCACTATGGCTGCTTCTACTTTATTTAGAAAGGAGGGCATGCTCATTTCTTTGTCATGGAATATCCTTCTATTTCTCTCCTTCCATATTTCCCATATCATAATTGAGGGACTCAAAACCCAAAGCCTTGAGAAGGTTGCATTCTTTTGAAGAATCGGCCAAGCTTTAAATAGGCTCAGAATATCATTTGGTAGAGCACTTGACCATCCCAGCTTTGCACAAAGCCACTTCCAGCATTCTTGTACGAACTGACAACCTAATAGTAAATGATCCACATTTTCTTCCTAGGCTCTGCACAATGAGCATCTGGATGGTCCATTATAACCCATTTTCCTAAATAAAATGGACCCATTTTCCTAAATCCTTCTGTTGCTAATATCTTCTTTTGTAGAGCTGCCCAAGTGAAAACCCCAGCTTTTGGGAGACATGCCTTATTCCAGCAAAGATGAATTGGTAATTATGTTACCTCATTGCTATTTTCCACCAATCTATACCCCTCATTTGAGTTGTATTAATTGTTTTTTGTTTTGTTCCTTTTCAAATCATCCTGACCTGATCTAATACTAATATTTATTTCCTTCAAGATATTTTCCAAACATTCATCTTCCTCTCTCAGCATTTCCAATGACTTTAGGCTTTTCCATTTCCATGTGGGTATATCATCCTGTTGTATTGTCTCCGTATAGTCTATGATGATTGATCGCCAGTCAATTTGAGTAGCCTTTTTAAATCCTCCAAGTTCACCGTTTTATCCAAACTTGGGAAGCCTCCCTATGAGTCTTCCCAAAACAATGTCCTTCTTCCATCATGGATGTCCCAAGTGAGGTATTCCGTGATGATCAGTCTGCAGTTCCTCATGAAATTCCATACTTGAGAGCCCTGCGATAGGTTTTCAATTCTTAGTATTTCGATTGGCTCTTGATTGTCCAAGTATGTATTCTAAAGAATTTTCACCCAGGTTGCTTGAACATTTTCCAAACCAGCTTTGCTCCTAATGTCCTATCTCGAGAATTTTTTTTTTTGAGTCCCACTCCTCCGTTTTTTTCTTTGCAAACCAAGTCCCAGGCTATAAGGTGCTATATTATCCTTATCTGAGGTACCTTGCTAGAAGAACTTCCTCATTTTTTGATTTAATTTATGGTTCACTCCTATAGGTAAAGATAGGCAAGACATCAAGTAAATAGACAATGCTGAAATAATAGCCTTTAACATGACTATTATGCCCACCCGTGATAACCATCTGCATTTCCAAGCCTCCATTCTGTTTGAGATTTTTCCACTAAGATCCCATAGTTTGCTTGTCTTGAGACTAGTTGCAAGAGGTAAACCAAGATAGGCATTTGGGAGATTACCTCTTTTGCAATTTAGAGCTCTTATGATTTCTTATTGTTTCCTTATATTGGTGGCAAAGAAGATCTTAGACTTAGCCGAATTGACCTCTTGTCCCGAGGCATTAGAATATGCTTCTAAAATTTATTTTAATTGTCTAGCTTCTTTTCTTTTGCTACCCCCGAAGAGCATTGTGTCGTCTACAAATTGATGATGGGTAATTGATGGAGAGTTGTAAATATTTTGTATTGCTTCAAGTTTTCCTTTAGTTGATGCCTAACATATCGTTCTCCACAAGGTGTCTGCCATAATAATGAACAGAAAGGGAGATAGGGGATCTCCTTGTTGAAGTCTACAAGAGACCTCAAAGAAGCCTTCAAGGGTGTTGTTAACTAGAACTTAGTACCTTGGGTTGGTTGTGAAGTTAAACACCCAATCCATCCACTCTCTATTGAAACGGAAAGCTTCTAGGACTTTAAAAAGAAATGTCCAATCTACTTGATCGTATGCTTTCTTGATATCTAGTTTCACTAGCATACTCTACCTACCTATCGTTTGCACCGAAATGGCCTCCTGTGCAATGATAACTCCATCCAAAATTGACCTCCTAGGGACAAAACTACTTTTCTCTTTTGCTATGATCCCTAGGAGGATTCTTTTCAACCTGTTGGCTACTACTTTTGCAATTATCTTATATACAATGTTACATAAAGAAATTGGTATTTGGGCAATGAAGGTATTGTTTATTTCCCTTAAAAGCTTATCTTTCTTGCGTGAGTCCTTGATAGCTTTCGTTATTTCCTTTCCAATGATGTGCCAGCATTAGTGGTAGAAACTTGTAGGGAAACCATCCAATCTTGGGGCTTTATTTGAAGGAAGTCGTTGAACTGCCTCCTTTATCTCTTGTTCAAAAAAGGCTTCCATCAGCATCTTGTTTTGGTCATTTGTGATCAGTTTTTGAATGCCTTGTATCATTTGATGCTAGAAGTTCTTGTCTAATCCCTCCTCATTGTTGAGGAGATTCTAAAAATAGGCAACTATCTCCTTTTTTATTAAATCTAGATCCTCAATTTTGTTCCATCTGACAACCTTATCTTACTCATTCTATTATGGATCCTGCAAATTTTTGCTGCATTGTGAAAGTATTTTGAACTTTGGTCTCCATCTTTTAGCCATGTCTCTCTTGAATTTTTCCTCCAGAACACTTCCTCCTTAGACAAAACATCCATGCAGTCCTTCATAAGTTCTTTCTCAACCATATATCTCCCTTGATCCATGCCTGCTATGAAAACTTCTTTGTTGAGTTCCTGCATTTTCCCTTCTATTTCCTTTTTTGATTTGAATATGTTTTTAAAGTGATCCTTGTTCCATTGTTTTAGCTGTCTTTTTATATATTTCAACTTTGTTTTAAGACAAATCATTTTGGTGCTTGGTTGGGCTCCTTCAAATCACCATTTAGATAATAAATTTAGGAATTTTGGGTCCATCCACATATTCTCAAATTTGAATGGGCGCCTCTTTAGTCTTTTATCATCTACTATGCTGAGCTGAATCGGATAATGATTTGACCCAGAGAAGGGAACTAGATTGCATTCATAAGAGAATGGGCTTGCTCCTATATCTCCTTTTATTAGAAATCTGTCAGATTTTTCTACTATGTTGTTGAACCCTAATCTTTTTTTTGTCCGGGTGTAAGTTCCATTCTTCATGGAGATTTCAATTAAATGATTTCTCTCCACAAAATCCTCAAAGTCAACTTGTGATTGATATTTTCTCTATATCCCCCCTTGTTTGTCCTGACTACGAAGTATAGCATTGAAATCTCCTCCTAGGATGTGTAATTCATTCAGATATGTAGATAGGAATTGTTCTATTTCTATCCAAAGTTGTCTCTTATGCATGGTGTTGATCCATATATATTTATCGAGATAAACTGAAAATTCTGGTTAAGGCTCCCTTACAACTTTGCCAATTTCCATTCTCTGCCAGCTTTTCTAATAGATTTGATTAACTCTATATATGTACCGACCAATTTGGTCTCCTAGATCATATATATATTTGCATTTGAGAGTTCCATCTTGCGCTTGACCAAGTGCTTTTTGTTAGGGTTGTTTAAGCCCCTAATGTTCCATGAGATCTTCATGACTCTCTGGGAAGGGTTTTTCCCTTCCCAGATCTCAACATTCTAGTAATCTTCATCTACCCTTTCATGTCTTCATCTTGACTTAATTTCTCTCTATTTGTTTTCCTACCCTTCCTTTTCTCTTCTCCACAATCTGGGGATACTTTCGTTGATTTGTTTTGGCTAATTCCAAGCTTCTTGGGGGTATAGGTGCATCATCCTCCCCAATTTCCACATTCTTGATGTATGGTTCCTCCACAACTTCTATCCTCCATCCTCCCTACTTTGCATTTGTTCTTTATCTTTGTCTTCCATTGGATTCTCTTATTTCTTGCTTGTTCTAGGTTTTCCTACCTCCATTACACCTCTGTTCTTGTTTGTTATCCTAAAAGGATTGCATGCTACTTCCAAATTCGTAGCATTTTCGTTAATTGTATAGTTATAGATCTCCCTTATTACAGCATTAAGCAGAACCAGCTCTGAATATGTTGGCTCTATTATTTCTCTTAAAATATACTTGCTCAGATTGGACTAACAAATACTTCCAAATACAGAATTAAGCAAACAAATCCCTGAATTATAGTTGCTCAGAAAGGGAACATAAACTCCGCTAAATGCAAATTAAATGTTTAAATATCAATATATTGTACTAATCAGATCCAGCATTAGACGTGAACAGAGATATAGATAGCAACAAATACTGAAATCTGATGCAATTTGGATCTCACGAACACAGTGTAGGAACACAAATACAGAATTTGAAATAATCGAGCAGTCTTGTTAGATGGGAGTGTAATCAATATTCGATTCACAACTTGAAACATACAGAATCACCAAGAGGAATGCACCAGCGGATCACAACCTGATCCAAGGGTTGGACAATCACCGTAAGTAATACGACAGGAGTGTATGCCGCCCAAAGATTAAGAAGGATGCGATTGGATATTCTGCTAGAGTGAGGCCCAAAGATTAAGAAGGATGCGACTAGATATTCTGCTAGAGTGAGTAATCGCATCGATCTTCCTAGAGCCCAAATTCTAATCTGTTACAAGCGCAATGATGACTGTGAAGTCTAGGAACTAGGAGATGCCTCTGATGATAGTCTGCTCGATCTCGTTTCTCCAATTCGCTACCAACCAATACACAGGAGTATTGATGAGCATGGCCAAAGCAGGAGGCTCGGCCATGTGAAGCAAATCACTCTCCTTCCATTGACCTGGAAATACAATGAACTCACCTCAGAGAATGAAATATGGAATTAATGGTAGGAAATGAATTTGCAAGCAGAGGGTGTCGTCCCTACCTAATGCAAATTAGACAAGGGTGTATCGTCCCTTAGCCAATCAACATGATTCCAACATCCAAATTCGTCATACCCTCCAAAATGAAATGACCTAGTATTAATATGATGCCAAATGCCTTCCTAAAAGGGGTCGGCCAGAATCTAGAAAGATATAAATTTAAATATTATTAATATTATATTAAGTATTGTGGTGTTACAGAACACTTCTTCCAGTCAAAAATTCAAAAGGAGACTAGTCATGGACAAGGACATGACATCTCTCCACTCCCTTCCTTTAGGAGAAACCCTAGTTCCCTTGGTCTTTAATTCATTCTTTTCACTTATCCCTTGATTTGCTTCTTTCATTTTGATTGGGGAGGCTTCTTTATTTCAATCCACTACTGAGTGCCCTCTTTCCACGCATTTTCCATATAGTTTTGAGAATGTATCCAGTTCCACTCTTTGCTTCCATCTACATATTTCCATTATTATTTCCAATTCCTCCCATTGTGTCGCATTCAAGTCCATCTCAACACATATTCTAATGTATATTCTGAAATCTCCTTTGAAAAAATTCTCATTATCTTTGAGTAAAAGCTCCTAGGGCCTCTCCGATTACCTTGTACCCAAAATAAATTTTTGCTTCAATAAGGCATTTTGATTAAAATGGTCTAAATCATGTACAATTGTTGTCAAATCCGTTTTAGGTCAAACAAAACATGGGCTTTTTGTGGGTTTATGTCAAGGAAGATACTTGCAAAATTCTGAAATTTTGAAAATTAGGGTTTTGCACCCTTGTTTTTAGGAAAAACCCTAAAAATAGGACCTTTCTAGAATTAGTTGAAAATGATTTTGATAGGATAATTTGACTTCACAATCACACTGGTCAAGTCAAAATCACCAAAAAGTTTGTTTTACTCTGGTGGGTCTACTTCATTTTTTCAGGAGAAAAGTTAGGACCTCAACAGCCATTAATGGCAAATGGCCAATACCAAGCGTTGAAATCTAAACCTCAAAAGCTTCAAGGAAGAATCCATGGCGAAAGATGCTCAAAAAGATGCTCTGCGACGGAGGGGATTTTCAAAAGTGAAAAACGCTAAAAATATTCTAAGTCTGGAGAATGCACGCCTTGCTACAAGAAAGATGCTACGCAGTCAATGCCTTAGCTATTTTTCAAGCACCCGTACATGTAGAATGGTGAAAGCAATTGCAACGGTGAACACATTCGCGACATCGACAACGGTGATTAACCCAGTCAAGCAACACAGTGAACGCAAAGCACAAGGAATGTTGGAAGCTTTGCAAATCACGCACGTGCAACGGGGGACGCAGTCAACACATCAGCAGCGGCGACGATGCAGTCAACAAACACGTGAACGACTGGTGTTGGTGTTGCACACGGACAACAAGCACGGCCGGCAAACGGTGATCACGGTCAACACATTTGATGACACGGTAAACGCAAAGCTCGAGAAGGATGAAAATCATCAAAAATGACTAACTTTGGAGCCCATTGCACCCCTGCAGGCAAGGGGCACCCATGAATTCAAAAGGCCAACTGTAGTTGTTAACAATTGCAAAACTAGTCGTCCTCTTCAAAATTTTGATAGCTTTCTGATGCATCGTCAAGCAAGTCCATCAAATTCATCAATCACCGACAAACGGAGGAAGAGATAGAAGATGATGAAAGCGAGAGTCATCAAGACAGCAATCAATCATGGAAAAAGTGCCCCTGTAGCCCAAGGGCGCCCAAGAAATAAAGCTATCAGATGCCAATCTTTGGATTGGCAGCCTCAAAATGATCTCCCAAGATTCAGCTCAACTTCGCGATGGTTCTAGGAGCTACCTCATGAGACATATCAAATGACAGCAATTGTTGATCATCCGAGCACGTGAAATGGAGGGTAAATCAATGAACATCAAAGCAAAAGAGCCCCTACTAACCAGGGGTGCCCATCATTTTGGGCAACCAAATGAAGTTTTCAATAGCTGTCTTCTACAAGGCATCTGCTCAGCATCCTTTCAACTTCGCGATCAATCAAGTTGCAAGCTCACAAGACCTATCAAGCATTCACAAATGAAGATCAAGCGGAAAACGTTGGAAGCAAAAGCAGAATGAAGGACATGAAGAATTGGCTAAGTATTAAGGAAAATGCACCATCCTAGAAATAGGCACCCAAATTTTTGGGCAATCAGATGCAATCTTCAAGCCCCGTAACCTCCAAGAAGTCCTTCTCCATCTTGATCAATCTTAGCAATGACACCATCAATAGATTCAACAGATAAATCAAACATTTGACGATGAAGATCAAACAGGGGTAGTTCGTGAAAGATTGCAAAGTAAAAAATTACATCACAAAAGGTCAAAGGCAGAATGAAGGACATGAAGAATTGGCTAAGTGTTAAGGAAAATGCACCCTCCTAGAAATAGGTGCCCAAATTTTTGGGCAGTCAGATGTAGTCTTCAAGCCCCGTAACCTCCAAGAAGTCCTTCTCCGTCTTGATCAATCTCAACAATGACATCGTTAGCAAATTCAACAGATAAATCAAACATCTAACGACGAAGATCAAACTGGGGCAATTCGTGAAAGATTGCAAAGTTAAAAATGACATCACAAAAGGTCAAAGGCGCCCCTACAGGCCAAGGGCGCCCATACTTTTGGAACCCCGAAATCAACTTTCAGAACTTGCGAGGCCAATCATCCTTTCCGAGACTGAACTGGTTATCCATTCCATGTCTCAGCACGTTCACCGGAATCATCAGTCATCAATGATCTCAAATCAAAGCACTAAAGGTCAAAATGGAGAAATTGAAAAGCACCCAAGAAACTAAGTCTAGTGAAAAATGCACCTTATTGGGAAAAGGTGCCCAAGAATTTGAGCCATCAGATTCAGATTTTAAGCTTTGCAGCTCCTGAGCACACTTCTTCAGAGTTGATTCAACTCACCAATGGATCTGTCAGCAACACTTCAGGATCAATCGAGCAACCGGAATCAAGGATCGAACAAAGGCACTTTGTCACAAAAAAAGGATAAAATCTTCAACTCCTCAACTTGGATGCCTAAAGTCAAAATAGGCCTAGTTGACTAAAGTTGTCTATTTTGAAAGCCTTTTCATGTCTAAAACGTCCCCAGATTAGTGGAAATCATCTTTGTGAACTCCTGATCAAGCAAATTGACTCCTCAATCAAGTGTTGGCGCCTAAACTTGATTGATTCCACATCAAATGTTATTTATCAAGACTAGGCATCATTATTCATTATTTCTCTTTGCAGGTTGAAGCTCAAACACAAGTATTTTTCTCTCCAAAGTCGTTTGAAGATTTGACAGAGGGCATTCTTAGCGTTCTTCATGTTTTCAAGAATAAGTTGCATAGAAGAACAGTTTATCAGGGTTTACATCTCCAGGCGTGATTTTCTTGAAGATTCAGAGAGGCAGTTTATAACTTCCAAACTTCTCCCCCTCTATTTCTTCTATTCTTGTCTTAGATCTTCTTGCATGTCCAAGTAAATAGCAGTTATTCACAGATCTGACCTTCTGGGTATGATAAGCACAACAGTTTCAACAAAACCTACGCCAAATTTTTCAAAAAAAAATTGCTCCGCTGCCCCTTTTTAGGGTTTCTGAAAAAAGTCACAAATTCAAAAAACAGACACACTGGGTTTGTTTAGCTTTGAAGCACCTACGATACCCACGTGTCAGATTTTTCAAGAAAAATAGTGCTTCACTGCGTCTAAAGCTTCTACCCCAAAAAGTTCTTGCATGTACAAGGAAAAGTAACTTTTTGAAATTTATGACATTTTGGGTTCATTCAAAAAATTATTCCCAACAAAACCCACATCTCAGAAATTTTCATAAAAAATACTTCTTGACAAGGCTATTTTTAGCAATTGTAGAAAAGTTGTCTGAACAGTATCGTGTGCCCAGTCAATCTTCAAGGTTTTCAAAATACAATTCTCTCTAGTTGAATACAAGATCATAACGGTCTTACTTCGTGACTTCTTGAAAACGGTTGACACCGATCTGCATCGAGTACACCCAGAGGTCGATTTGGACAGACTGACAAGCATAGACACTCAAAATCCACATATTCCATATGGTTTCACCTCGTATATCTAATAGCCTTCCAAGGCCAATTTAGAGGGTTGAATATCGTTGGAGCTCTGTGTGTGTAGCGAGTTCGTGTGCATTTCTCACAGCCAAAGTGTTCACAGTCAAACTTAGCAGTTTCATCATACAACACTCTTTCATTGACAAGAATCAAGAAAAGCATCAGAAGCGTAAAGCTGCAGAAGAAACATAGGTCATCACTCCAATTACAGAGTCACCAAAGTTACCAATCAATTCCTTGCCAGTATCAAACATGAAGATGGTGACTATGTGAGTCTCGGTGATGTGCAGAGGAAGTTTCAGGACCTCATCTATAGTAGTTTTTGCAGTGATCCTGCTGACTACAGGTTAAGTCAAATTGCAATCATGTCAACAAGGCTGGACAATGCAGCTGCAAAGAAGATTAGATATGAAGAGCAGATTGCGAGTGGCGAGGAGATGTTGCGACGACACGTCATCATCCTGCAAAGCATCAATTGTCCAGAAGCAGAGATAGTCAACGACTGGTTAGAGGAAATGATGACTTGAGTTGATGAGGTGTGAACTCTCAGTTAGGACGTCCTACCCCTCCAATATAGCATTTATGACACACAGGAATTAACTTGATGCCTTTTTCCAAGTTAACTCACTGCCCCACAAATTGTGTGTGTCTATTTTGGGGACACCTTTGTATATTGGAGTTTTGTTTTAGTTTAGAATCGGTTAACTGAAGTAGACTTCCTAGTTAACTGTTAGGTTACCTACTTTTAGACATGGGAATAAATCTTGCAGATTGGCAAGAACTCATTGTTAACTCAAGGAGACTTTAGGGTTGCCTAATCCTTTGAGCTTCTATAAATAAGAGCCTTTGCTCAATATTTTGTAACTTTACTTCACGGTAGCAAAATGTTGAGCTCAAAAGCCTTTGACTTTGTTCGCTTAGTATATGTTCTTGAATCGTATTTGTTATAGCTAAACGTTGAGCACAGCTTGCGTTCTTTCTATTCAGATAGGTGTGTTCAATTTGTGTTCATGTTTTATTGGTTGATCGCTTCTTGTGTGATTGTATCTTTGACACAAGTTGTTGTCCCGAAGTGTAATCTTTGATCGAAGTTGAGATAATAAATCAGGAGAGCTACCTTGCCTTTGATCCAAAAGTCTCAAGATCTATCATTGTATGTTGTTCCAAATAATCTTTCTTTCAATCTACACCTCAGAAAGAGCACTGCGCCTCCTTGGGAATTAAGATAGTAGGATTATCGTTATATGTTGTTTCTAGTAGTCTACCTTTCAGCCTACACCTCGGAAAGAACACTGCACCTCCTTGGGAATCCTGAGATCTAACCTACCGTTTGAAGATTACTTGCATGAGTTTTATTTCGGCATAAATCTGGAAGTTCAAAGCCTTCAAATGCATTCTGAGAGACAGTTCGTCCAAGTGATCGAACCATTCCATTCTCGCTCCTATATCCTCTTGCTTTGTTTTTCTAGAGGAAATAGTATAGATTAAAAGTTTGCCTAGTTGTAGTTAAGATCTGCATAAACCAAAGAAAACCTTAGCTGCAACGCATTGTGTTTATGCACCCTTGTGCCCTACCGCTGAGTAAAAAAGATAGGAACTTAGTCCATTTTATTTTTAAGCAACCATCAGCAAAAGAGGGAGCTTCCCCTCCTAATTTGAAGAGCAGTTAATTTTGTGCATAGTTGTCTGTTTCTAATAAGCACTCCAGAGGTGCTAATTGAAATGCCAACATACCTTCAAAGATTCTTCTTTCCAACACTTCGAGGGGAGATTGTATAGTCTTACCCACATTGGTGATTTACCAATTTCATGTGTTAGGGAATAGAAATTGGGTGCCCAATATGTACTATTGAACCCCATACCAAACATCATCAACGAACCTTAGCTCAATATTTGTTTCTTTATTTCTCCTATTTTGCATTTTATTAGATAGTATCCTTTGGGTAATGATTTGATTTTCACCTCTGTTCCCCACTTGTGTGTCCATTTTTGGACTCTTGCCCTTGTCAAGCATTCACCTGCCCATTTTGCAAAGAAAGCACATTATTTCAAACATTTTTTGGCCGGTACCATTTCTTTAGAATTCAAGATTATCACTTTGTTGTTTGATGCTTTCCTTTCGAATAAAGGAATTCGATTTGCTCCTGTTGTGACATCCCCACCCCTTTGGAACCCCTAACTTGGATAGTTTCTTTTTCCCCACTGAAAGTCTTCTTTCTTATTTGTTTCACTCTGGTTCACACCAAATTCCTTTGTTCCTGTCCAAAAGTCTCTACTCTCTTTCTCTGATTGTTTCTTGCCAAGCTTGGTAGAGTTGCACGCTTACGCCATTCTTGCTCTGCAAAAAAATTGTTGCACACCATCATTTTTAATATTTTTTTCTATTTTTTATATCATGTGATCTATGCAATTTCAATAACATGGACATTTTTAATAAAATTCAAGTGAAATGAAATATTCACGACACACTAGACACTCATGACATTGACTACTTATTGATTTGAAACAACATTGAACTCATTCATCATAACCTAGGCTATCCAAGGTAGGGTGAGTTTCAATGCTAAAGAGATAGAGTTCCTAGAAGACATAAAAGGACAATTTATAGAAAAGGACAGCATTTCATCAAAATACTATTTGTTGAGAAGTGACTAGTTTGAGACTATACCAAGCTACTCTAGGGGACTAGGCACCTAAGTAGATGGTTGATCTAGAAATTGAGGACACTCCAAAGCACATAACTCCAACATGCCAACTCTTGGTTTTCGTGACTCCATCGACAACTTTGTCATCACATACTGAACCCGTCACAAAATTGTGACAATTGTTGTACCCATACAAAAATTTCCTCTTGTGCCCAATTTCAAATCTAAAACCTTGTGTTTTGTCTTTTCAAATAATCATATTTCAATGTCTTGCCCTATTAGTATTTTTTTTTGGTCTTTTCTGCTAACAACTTTTGCAAGGTTAGATGATGATCGTGAGACTAACAAGGAATAAACAAATAATCATATTTCAATGTCTTGCCCTATTAGTATAATTTGTTTTTGGTATTTTCTCCTAACAACTTTTGCAAGGTTAGATTAGATGATGACCGTGAGCCTAATTAGGAATAAACAATGATGGCATTCAAAGACAGATCATAGAAGAAAGAGTAGATCAGCATGAATGAATAGCCAACAAGGAAGAAGTCTTTCTTTTGTCATAAAATTAGAAGAAAGGTGCTTTAATCCTCAAGAAACGTTGGCATTCCTATGTCAAACTTCTTCCTAGCATTATAGGAGTTTCAAACAGCAAATTAGGCACGCTTTTAAGTGATTTTTGCCATCTTCAAAACCAAGTTAAAAGTATTAAAAGGAAGGTACACCTTTTGGGTGGCTTTGCTAGCAAAATGTTTTGCCAAATCTTCATAACAAGTGTCAACTAGTTTGTAAAATTATGCTCGACATGAACAGGTTTTGAGTGTAGGTATTGAGGTACACTATCTGGCAACGAATGTAATAAAAAGTTCCGCTAGATGCACGTTTAACCATACCTATGATTGAGGAGACTAATAACTTCAACCATACCTTTGATACCACTTGTAATGACCCCCTTTGTGTGGAAGCACTTGAACGGGATCTTGCATTCAAAGAGTTTCTCAAAGAGACATTAGACACGTTAGAGATCAATAAATTTAAGTGATAACATTGAAGATGATATGATTCCTCCATGCATTTCCTTCTTACCACTCATTATGAATGATTCCCCTATAATATATTCCATAAGTGCATTAGAGTAAATGTTAAACAATCTCCAAGAAACCATAGATGGAATTCGATTATACCGTTCCACACCAGTGAATGCCTTCATTTCTATATGAATATGTGTAAATGTATTCTAGTCCAATATCATTATATGGGTAGTGCATATGTATTCTTCCCTATATCATTGATCATATGTATTCTTCCCTATATCATTGATCATATGTATAGATATATTACTCGTATCGTATTCTTCATTATCAAACTTATCTATATCTATGTATATGTAAATAAATAATCATCATATTGTATATATCTGAATATATACTTTGTTATTTATATTTAATCCTTACAGTATATAATTAGATATATTAATAATCATAACATACCTAATACCTATTATGCCAACAGAGTAATCTCTAACCTTTATTCAATGTATGGCAATACTATACCTCCCTCAAAATCTTCTCCAGCCGTGATGATAATATGAATACAACGCGCTACAGAATGTAGGGACCCGAACATCATCCTAAAGGGTTCGCTGTTTGTATGTCTTTCTGTGCCTACACTATCTGCAAATTGGTTTTATACAACACAAGGCTATATCTCATACAGTAGTCTACAGTCTCCGAGTTTCTAGAATGAAACTCCGCGTGCCTCCATCTCTCATACCATCTATGCGCATACTGCAGTATATCATTGTCTATAAAATGTGAAGTCTATGAATGTCGTGGTCTTCTCCCTCGATGGCTCATTCAATTGATTGTGATGCTCGTGGATAATGTTCAGAGTCAAAATATCGACCAACACCAAACCTATATCACTGAATACCAACGGTTTGCAGGATACTCCTACCTTTCTAGCGATGATGTTCTTCAGTGCTCTGTCTCTCCATATGGGAATGGTTTGCAGGCAGATTCTCCTCCCGGCTCCAGCTGAAGTCGTCTCATTCCTTGAATTGTCGTGATTGGTATCTACTCCTCCAAAGTCTTTATCCCCTCTCTCGTTTTTTTCTCTCCTACCTCCAGAACGATTTATTTCCCTATGTCAATGGTTTAGGCGGGCATCTCCTTTCGTTCTGGGCTGCGTCTCTTCCCGAGAGGCAACGCGTTTCATCCTTAATTAACTATGTTAATATTGCCCTTCTTTTTATCGATTTTCTTATGCATTGATAATAATAATGTTATTTACATTAATTACGCACTATTTCATCTTTATATTTAAATATATATATTAGAATAATAATATAGAATATATTCAATATATTTTATTTTGTTATCTGTAACCCGATTCATCATTTTTAAATTATTAATATTAGCATATATACTTATATTTGTTATTTATAAATATATTATATTTTAAAATATTCATATAATAATATTATTTAATGACTTCTATCTTATGAACTGATATTTTACAAAAGCAACTTCATCGTCTTTTAACATGATGTTTAAATTTTTAATTTAAGCAATGCCTTAATATGGAGTCATGACATTCTTCATCTTTGAGCATGATGTGAATATTTTCAAACTTCCTAGAGACATTTAGGGTAATATAAACAAAATTGATATTTTTTTGCTATTGCGTTCTGAGATTAAATACAAGTACTCAGTTTCTGATGAATGCACTGTCTCGTTGACCTAGTATTTCACAATTTTATCTCAGATATTATATGCTGATGGTCAATGATATTAAAATGAACATTTTAAATAATCTATTACAATTTAAAATGAGCAAGTATCAAATTACCTGAAGTTGAAACGCCCTTGTTCTCTCACCTGTAAGAATTCCTCTTGTTGTATGCAGTTCCTAAACAATATTTGACACAACAATAAACATATCACTTTATGGAGTTATGCAAATGATCATAATTTCTTTCCACCCTACTCTTTTCAAGATATCCCCATACAATTATTCTTGTTCACATTTTAGAAAGAGTGATGATGAACTACACAAACCTTCTGAGTATCATCCAGAACTGCCTTGAGGAATGCCATATCATGCTCAAGCCTAACATTTTCAGCATGGACGACATTTGATAGATTGTTTGCTTCTTCCTGCCCAAGTTCAGCAGCTACGACCTTTTCTTTCAAAACTTCAATCTCCTTCAAGGCTTCTGACAGCGCTGTCTCAGATTTTTGCTGGAGTTTTAACAGAGATGAGAGACTCTTTTCAGCTGCTTCTTTACTTGTTATTGCAGTAGACAATCGATTTTCAGTAATAACATTCTTCTTCAATGCAGCTGCTAGCATTATTTCATACTGCTCTTGGATATCCGATAATGATCCTGTTCTCTTTTCTGGACATGTTACATTGTTTGCTTCAACATCAATTTCCGACTCAAAATTACCACCTCGTGAATCTTGAGCTAACTGAGCCCTATTCCTGGATAACTTCTCTAAAGGAAGTTGTGCACATCTTCCAGACGGGCATTGACTTCTTGAACTTGGCTCCACATTTTGGCATGTTCCCTGCCAAGCTAATTGTTCCTCTATCTCTGCCCTGGCATTCTCATTTGTTTGAATTATTTCACAATTATCAAACTCAAGAAGAACCTGCGAGTCAGATTCAGGGAAAGATACCACTGCATTTGTCTGCCTAGTGCTTTCCATCTCTTCAAAATGTCTGCTTCCCTGACACATACAATGTGGATAAAATAAAAACGTACTCACTAGGATGTAATGCTCAACCAGTATTTGCCACAAGTCACCTGGCTGAAGGATAATGAATGGTACAGTAATCAAACCCGCTAACCTTACAATGCCAGGATTTCATGTGAAAATCAAATATAGAAAGACATGGACGGAAGATCTCTTTCAACAACAAAAATGATTAGCAATGAGTCATAACAGTTTAGAAAAAGAAAGAAAGAAGCTATATTGAAAGTAGATCAATGGAACTCTAAATAGCAAATACTTCAAATTTGCAGTCATTACCGCTATTCAAAATTTTGTCCAGCCAACAAGAGTTCAGAGTTGCAATGATGAAGCAGCTAAGGGTATGGAGAACCTTATCTGGATCAGAAAAATATTGGGTATACCAAACATAGCAGAAAGTCTAGTACCATCTGCCCAAACCTCAATGCATACATTCACTTACCATGCATATGCATATCTGCTGATAAACCTTATATTTCTAGGTACCATTGTAAGACATATCACAACTGTAACAAGACCAATTTGTGACCAGTTTGGCAACAATTGCAAGATTACATTGGAAGAATTTGGCCAAACAGCTCTCCATCAACAGCTTTTTATTTTTAAAAGAATTATACTTCTGTACAAATGAAATTAATCAAGATGCAGAAACCTATCCAATACCTAGTTCCATAATCTTACCTCAAAATATTCAAGCCTTGCCTTAGGATACAGAATACAACTACTGAAAGAGATCAATTTGCAGAAGAAAAACTGCATGATCAAATCCAAAAAGAAAAGAATGGATACAAAAGTAATTACAGTACATGAAACAAAAATCAACCTAAGTTAGGTAGAACAATGAAAACCAGTTTTTATGCAGGTGCACATTCAAAAAAAAAACCTCTGAACCATTCAAATGAAGAAACCAATCCATACAGGAAGCTAGACAAAAGCAGTCAAGCTCAAATAACAAAACTCAATGCATTGTAAAGAGGAATCTAGATCCTCTCCAACAGATAGGTAAGCTGTAATTCTGCAAAGGATTCTGCTACACTTTGATCAATCTTTACTTGTAAATATATCATAACTGATTTGCATTGTGTGATATATTGAATCTAGAGTCACACAATAATGGGATCATGAAACAAACTTTACACTCCCAACCTAAACTATCTAGCAACAATATTTTCCCAAAAACACTTGAACTGTAATAAAAAATACTATAGAGATTAAGCAGAATAAAACACCCAGGGTTATTTGGTGGCAAAGAATTGAGGTGTTGACAAAAGTTAAACTAAAAGTAAAAATCAAACACAAAAAAAATCAAGGACATCATATGTAACCGCCCCCATTTTGGCCATTAGCTCTTCATTTGGTTTTAGCCTATTTCCAGAAATCCGTAGGCTTGTCTGAGGTAAAATGAGGGTTTCCTTCTTTGGAGGCTTTTTGGCATTTCTCAGAATTTACTATTTTTAGTAAGTTCTAATATTGGCAGTGGTCTAGTTGGCAGCTCTTCAGTAAGTTTTCCATTTCAGTTGGAGCAGTTGAATATTGTTGAATTTGGTTATTGAGGTGTAAAAGGGAGAAATGAGTTATTTCAAGTTATTAATGTTTTAATTTTAAATTGTTCCCACCCTTGGCCTAATATGATAACTTGAAGTTGTTTTAAAGGTGTTCATGAAGGGTGGACGCCTCATGGAGGGAATAATTGATATTTTATATTGTTTTAATATGCCTTGGGTTTTGGACGCCATATTAAGGGAGAAATAAATATTTTGAAAAGTAAAATATTTCAAAAAGGAGCTTTTGGCGTCCCTTTCTTGGAGGAGTCATGGAATTTGAAAAGTCACTTTCAATTCTATAAAAGAGATAGTTTGCTCCAACATTTATCATCCATTGTTAATTGCTAAAGTTATGCTGTCAAAATGACATTGTGATTATTTCTTTGAGGGATGCTTACCTCTTAGATTCCAATCAATTTCGTGTTTGAGAGACAACACCTAATTGGTTTTTATTGCTGCTTCTCATTCAGACTAGTAGATGGAGTTCAAATTGTTGAAGATTTTGGAGTTATTCTATGTTTTGATGTTGCTGATATTGTTATAGCTGAAAGTGTTTTTTTATTAACATCTTTTTGAGCAAATTATATATCATTTTAGGTATGTTTGCAAAGTGTTTCTAGGCCCAAGGCGACCCCTTCCACAAGAGATTGGAATTTATTTCCTAGTCTTTGATTTTATATTGCTAAATTGCCCTTCTCAAGAGCCGTACCATTTGGAGAGCATTGGGAATTGTGCCATAAATTAATGGATGACTTTTGAGGCTGTTTCTTCATCTTGTCATGTGCGCTTATCCTCCAGAGGTTCATTGCACGTTGTTTTATGCCATTCAGAGGTATTTTGGTGAAATTATGAGCATTTAATTGATTCTTATAGTTGCTAGTTATTCATTTCCAGAATTGCAGATTTATATCAGACTTGTTTTTGATATAATGCTGGTTTGAGCTTCATTTTTATATCATTATTTTATTGTAAGAGTTAGAGGAAGTGTTACTCTAACCATTGATTGATTTGGAAGCATATCTTTCTTATTTGCAGCTGTTTAATTCATTGTAAAGCTGATTAGTAGTACTAACTACTAACAGCTATTTATTTTATTTGCTGCAATTAGTTTAAATTTCATACTCCCACGATTGAGTGGTTGAGTTTAAATAATCATCTTTCTTTAATTGTAATTTTCCCCCCACTAAATAAGTGGTTGTGTGGACTGTATTCCCCCCACATTAATAAGTGGAAGTGAGGATTTAAATGGCTGGCTTGCCGCCTTTAATAATGTAATAATCTTACCCACTGAATAAGTGGAGTATCCCCACTGCTTGTGGATGCCTGCATCAGCAGATGAATTGTAATTTCAGTTCAGTTTACTCCTAATGATCCTCTGACCATATGCTATCACCTCGCCCACATTGGGATCTTGATGAACATTCCTGGTTAGAGTTACTTCCATGCAGATTTGCTTTTGGAGCTAACGCTAATCAGTGGTTTGATGTTAATTTGTGTCTAATTTTGGGGAAAAAAATTAAGGGGAATATCTCAGTGGTATCAGAGCAGAAGATCCTGCCATCCTGTAGATCAGTGCTTCATGTTTAGGCAGATGAGTGACAGAGATCTCCGGTACTACATCGAAAGTCAGAGCAGATTCTAGTTCAGCTCATTGTGGTATCCAGAAGTTGGCAGTTAGGCATGGCTAATGAAGAAGAGATGAAGTTGGCAGAGACTCTCTTTATGGCTGGAAAGAGACTTGGTAAAGAATTTCAGTCAAGAGAAAATGAAGAGAACATTCTTCATTTGTTAGAACAATGTTTGAGACAAGTGAAGCCATCACCATCAGAGAAAATGGAGTTGGCACTAGCTCCTACAGTGAATTCTTTGAATCAGCCATATTGGTTGGGGCATCCTGATGAAGAAACCAAGCCGCTGATTTCTTCTTGTTTCATGGAGATAATAAGAATTGTAAATCCCCATTTTCCCTATGATGTTGAAACCATGAAGATCATATTAAATATGATAGTAGAGAGTTTTCAAGATTTGGATGAAACTAGAAGTAGTTTGTTTCCAAGAAGAGTTGCTATATTGAAGATATTTTCTGAACTCAAAACAAGTATGTTGCTGGTTGAATTAGGTATGCAAGATCGAATATATTATTTGATCCATTACCTCTTCATTTCAACTTGGAGTGAACAGGAGGAGGTTGTAGTGGCAGCAATAAGAAGCACTTTAGTTTTGACTATCAATGAGATGGATGACATTCCAAAATCCGTCCTAACTTTTTTGTTAAACATTCATGAACAAGAAGGAAAGAATTCCTCTACGGCTAGTTTGTTGATCAGAGATTTGTTCATTCAGTGTGAGAGAAAATTGAAGCCACACTTGAAGAAGACAGAGCAGAAAAATGAGGTAGTTCTTAGTGCAAAGGATGGGAATAAAATGTTGTTTCTCAATGATTCTAAGGCGGTTTCTCAAGAAGTGCCTATTGATATGCAATTGTTCGCACATGTTGAGGGTGAGTGCAAGGAGGCAGGCAACATCAATTTTGAATACATATGAAGAATTTATGACAAGTGACCAAGAAGATTTCTTTGTTATATATGTGGATGCTAATGATAAAATCAGCAACAGATCTATTCATGATGGGTTTGTTGAAGATAAAAATGATAAATTAATCAAAGTAGCCAGCTTTGATGACTCTTATTTCCAATACGATGATGGTGGCAAAGGCGGTATTGGGCTTGATCATCAAACTAAGCTCTTGGAGGAAGTTACTGATGAAGATTTCAGTTTGAATGGAATGAGGAGTGACTCATTCAATGAGTCAACAATCCAAGAGGAGCATGAAGATCTTTTTCCTATTGATCATTACAATCAACCCTTTTGCATTTGGGATACATTGATGTGTGTTTTATGACACAACAAACATTCTGAAATAAAGTGTCAAAATAGCTCTATCCCCTCTTGAAAAACTACCTCGTATGCTAAGATTGCAAGTAAGATCATACGGTAATTCCAATGTTTAAGATGAATGCGGATGAGCTTTGTGGTTTGATGTGATTTGTTGGTAACACAAAGGGACTTACGCTAGGCTTGTTCAATTCACAATGAAGGTCTAAACAATGAAGCTCTATTGCTTGGGTCATGGATCAAACAAACTGAAAAAGGAGATAAAGGTTTAGAATTTCTAGTCTACTTCCTAAGAATTCAAGAGACGGTATTGACTTGGGTGGAACCAATAACGCTTTGCTTATGCAGCTCAAACAACTACACAAAGAGGGTGCAATCTTCAAGGGAATGTGCTTATGATTTTCGCGTCATGAATAACTACCATCAAATTGAACAATAATTATCCAAAAATAAGTTAAGCATCCACAAAATAAGCTCAGGCTAACTTTATGCATTGAATGAAAATCATCCATTCAAAGAAAGTATGAGCAAAAAGTTTCACCATAGATCAATACTTATCAGATCTTGCATTCATCTAACATACATGAAATAAAAATCCAAACTATGATGAGGATAAGAACCATATGACTCCAAAATGGAAAGTAATCACGAGAACAATGCATACGTACTTATTACTTTGACAATTTTACAAGTTACTTAATATAACATGTTTTGCAACATGCTCCCTGCTACAAATGAGGGTTGAGCTCAATTATAGGCTCCCAATTACAATTCAATGGCCAAAGATTAATTTGGAGATCATGACCCGAGATGCAAATGAAACCCTAATTAGGGTTTGCTACCACTAACTACTCCTCGACCAATGAGAAAATTACATTCGAGGACACTTGTCCTTTTTACCAAATATGAACCAACAAATAAAATAGAAAGTTGTTGAATCTGGATGTGCTGACTTGGAACAATCTGATTGGTCGAGGCGCCACTTCAGTAGGTTGGATGTCCTCCTTGGTTACTTTGTTCTTTTTCCATGTTCTTGCCTTAGAATATTTTTTCCTGCCAATGATTATGTCCTTTGCACTTTGATCTTGGATTACTTTGGCTTCTTCTTCTCTCCTTGCCTTGGAGCACCTATTTAGACTTGAAGTTATTAAGTCTTTGCTCGGATTGCTTTGGAATTCCTTCATGTGCTTTGAATTCGGAGAGGAACTCCCTTGTGCCTTCGCCGCAATGAAGGAAAATGGAATTTTCTCAGTGGAGAATTTCCCATACTTAGCCAAATTTTGGCTATTCAATTTCATTTTGTAACATCTTTAAGATTCTGGCCACTTTCGTGCACAAATAAACTTCGCCGGTGGATTTTCCTTCAATTTTGAATTTGGCTTGTGTAAGTTGGATGTACTTGACGATGTGCCTTCCGTTGCCTTCATGATGCCAAACTCTTGGCGGACTTCCTGTTGGTCTTGCAATGTGCAAGGGTGGACTCCCCAAGTTTTCTTTCATCTCCCTTCAAGTCGGACTTTACACTTTCTTTGCCATTTTCCTCTTTGAAGATTCGCCTTGTGTAGTCATCCACCTGCAATAAATAAAATAAATAAATTCAGATTTTCTCTCCTAAGAATAACTTTTCAAGATAAGCTTTGAAAGATTTTATAATTTCATTTTTCAAACTTTTCTCCAAAATGGCTAATTTATTTGATTTTATATTTATTTTATTTTTTAAATTTAGCCATGGCAAAAATTATTCATTAATCCCAATGTTGGATGAAGATTTTCATTTTCTCTCTCCTGAAATCTAGCCTTGTGCTGAATTTTTTAACACTCTCTCTCCTAATATCAAAGTGAATTTTGTTTCGACTTTAAAGCAAACTTCATACTCTTCGTCATTTTCATCTTGGCACAAGCAAATTTCATATTTAACTCTTCATTTCTATCTCTCGAAATTGGACTTCTCATTGTTTGCCATACTCTCTCTCTAAGTTGAACTTGGTGAACATTTTTCCATGACAGGACTTTCATGTGCTTTGTCTATACTCCCTCTCCTGATATCAAAGTGAATTTTGCTTCGAATTTAAAGCAAACTTCATACTCTCTTCGTCATTTTCATCTTGGCACGAGCATATTTCATATTTAACTCTTCATTTCTATCTCCCGAAATCGGACTTCTCATTGTTTGCCATACTCTCTCTCTACAAGTTGAACTTGGTGAACATTTTTCCATGGCGGACTTTGCATGTGCTTTGTCTCTTTTCTAAGTGCCAAGGTAGGACTTTCCTCTTGTTTAGACATTCTCACCATTCCTTATGGCGGACTTTGGAGACTTCCATTTCAAATGTAAGGCAGACTTCAAGAAGTTCTTGCCGTTGCCTTAGGCAAATTTTTCTTTCCAAATTTATTTTGCCATAACTTTCTTTCCGTCCTAAGTCTCTGGCAAAATTTTCTTTCCGTCTTATTTCATTTGGCCATAATTTTCTTTCTGTCCTAAGTCTGGCAAAATTTTCTTTCCGTCTTATTTCATTTGGCCATAATTTTCTTTCCGTCCAATTTCATTTGGCCATAATTTTCTTTCCGTCCTAAGTCTCAGGCGAAAATAAATGTTGGACTTAGAAAAAATATTTCTCCAAGTATGGCAAATTTTCTCAAGGCCAAGCATATTTTAAATATTTTCAACGTCCATACTTAGGCAAAAATTTTAATTTTCTTCTTCCTTCTTAGCATGGCGGACTTCATCTACCTTCAAGCCATTCTTTTTCTTTCAAGGCGAATTTTCATTTGTCTCCAGCTATTTAAATTTTTTCTTGGCTATGCCTTAGCCACTCTATTTCTTCATATGGCAGACTTTCTTGTTGTTTAGGCCATATCATAGTGCTCTGGGCGGACTTGACTTAATTTCTTTCCATTTTCCTTGGAGCGGACTTGACTAAGTGTTGAGCCATCTTTCCTTTATGGTGGGCGGACTTAGCATGACTTTATGCCATCTAGACTACTTTCCAAAGGCGGACTTTGCTTGTTTCCATGCCATGACTTTCTTGTTGAGGGCGGACTTGGCAAGTATTTATGCCATTGCTGGGTGGAGTTGCCAAGTATTCATGCCATTACCTTTATTTGTCCAAGGCGGACTTGGCCAATATCTTTGCCACTTCATCTTCTTCAAGGGCGGACTTTACCTCTCTTCAAGCCACTTGCATTATGGTGGGCGGACTTGGCTAATATCCTTGCCATCTTTTGGAGCGGACTTCACTAATATCCTTGCCACTTCTCTTTTTTGTCCAAGGCGGACTAGGCTTATTTCCTTGCCATACAAGGGCGGACTTCACCCAATTTCATGCCATTACCTTTATTTGTCCAAGGCGGACTTTACCCTATGGCTTGCCATCTTGGAGCGGACTTCACCTTATGGCTGGCCATCTTGGAGCGGACTTCCTTCATGTCCTTGCCATTGCTGGGCGGACTTGGCTTACATCCTTGCCATCCTTTTCTGGCTGAAGCTCTTTTGACATTAACTTTACTCATTTTCTCCATGCTGGTTGGACTCCATACTTAGGCGAATTCATCATAAATTTCAGTCTCCTCCATGAATTTTTCAGATTTCCTCATGAATTTCTCAGATTTCTTGACTGGTTTTTCAGATTCTTCACCATTTTTCTGTGATTTTTCCAGATTTTTCACCATTTCTTTCGAATTTCACCATGAATTCAAAATATTTTCAAATCAGGTACCACAAGGGGTTTCATTGGGTTTTGAACACGATTTTGAAACTTCGAGAGACCTTTCAAATATAAGGCTTTCTGAAATAGAGATTTTTTTTCCAAAAATAGCAACTTTCTAAAAATAGACCCTAAAAATAGGGATCTCAGAATTGCTCAAAAGTGCCAAAAAAGTAGGTCCTAAAAAATAGGGGGCCAGAGTGAAAAAACCCTAAAAAGTAGGAGGTGTAGCCGGTTGGCCGAAATAGCCAGTTGATGCTTAGATGCTACCAGAGTCCTCCTAGAAATGCTTGTGGTGATGTTTGGACGATGATTTAGGCTCAAATTCTTTCACTTGACTCGGGCGACTCTTAGAACTCAAACTCCTCATTGTAAAAAGACTGGTGATAAGTAGTTGTGACGCCAAGGCAAAAAGCAAAAAAGCAAAAAACAAAGGGTCCCCATTTGCAATGGGGGCGATGTGTCAAAAAGGTCGCAGGATCCTGGTGAGATGGCACCAAGGTATGTTAAAGAACTTGAGTGGGATAAATTTCCCTTTGATCCTGATAAAGTTCAAAATCCATTTTGTATTGCAAGCTATGAAGTCATTGGAGAAGACGTCGTCATTGATGAAGAAGCTTGTTTGGCAAAGCTCCATAAAGATTCCTTTGAGGTAGTAGTAGCCACTAAAGCAGAGTATGTTGCTACCAAGACTTTAAGAGAATCAATCAATAATGATTCATTGTTTGAAAATATTGCTGTTAGGAAGGAAGCTGATTTTGAGAATCAAGTCAAAGAAAATAAATCAGAAAAGTTGATGTTTGATGAGCAAAGCTTCTTTGCTGATTTTGATCATGGGCCTAAAGAGCTGCAAGTTTTGAAGGATAACTTAATGGTTTCAGAAGAGAAAATTGTTAAAGCATTGTCAAGATTTGATAGCACACACAATTTTGTTGAAGAACTCTACTGGAAGTTTCAGTTTGAAGAGAGACAGAATGGAGTTAAAGGAGTCACTCTTTCCAAGTTGCAAACTATCAAAGAAGCATTGGAATCATTAAAGACATATTATTTGCATTTGCTCTCAGATAGGGATAATGCCATTAAGTTTGCAGAAGAGACCTATGATGCCTACCAAGAGAAGGAGAAAGAGGTTGATAGTCTTTGCCTTGATCTTACCTTAGCTCATCACTCTTTTTGCAAAGCAGAAAATCAATCATCTATGGCAGCCACACTTATGGAACAAGAAGCTAATACAAGGCTAATGGAGATCAAGCAAATAGTTGAAGAAATTAATGAACTCCATAACGTTGAAACTATGCATAATGCCAAAGAGATTCAATATGTTGATAGTGATTGGAAGGTAGATCAAGAGTGTGAACTCTTGAGTTGGGAAGAGAATTTGCCTCAAGAAGGGATAGCTTGCAGCCATGAGCTAGATGTGATGACTGGTAATGTGTGTGGTATTCATCACGTTACATCAACAACTAATGATGGGCATCTTCAAGTTGAAGAAGATGTGCATGAATTCTATGAAGACACCAACGAAAGGGATGGAGGAAATATTGTTTCTATGATTGTGTACAACAATCCACCATCTTCACATGATTTGTTAAATTGTGAGGTGATTGTCAATTTCTATGTGGATGGCATTGGTAAGAAGTTTTATGTTTTTGACATGCATAATTTTATAGTCAAGCATAAGATAATGTTGGTGGATCCATTCTATATGTCAAGCAACACTCTCTTGGGATGGATAGTAAATGAGCATTTAATGGTGTCCAAACTTGAACTTGCTGGTCTTCACTCAGCATTGACCAAGGGAAGAGTACCACCTATCTTAAGATGGTTGATTGGGTCAGGTCTCGGAAATATGCATCAAATTGTGGGAGAATTTTCAGACTTGCCCGTTTGGTTTCTAGATAATTTCTATGTGGGTGTGCCATGTTTTAGTAATTATCCAAGGCTTTTTGATAATGAAAGCATAAGTGGATTCAAGGATGAAGTTTTCACAAGGGAAGTGTGGACTCAAGGAGATTTCTTCATCGTTGGCTTCAAGGTGTCAATAAAACAAGTCTTGGTAGCTGCTGGTCACCCCATTGCAGCAACAAAGAGTGAAGTTTTTAGACTTATTACTCATGAAGTTTGGCAGAAAGATGGACCAAAACAGATTATTTACTTTCTTGACAATCCGTCTCTTGAGTTGAGTGATGTTTTGGCTCATCCTAGTCCTTTGAGGGAATGGGAATTGAGGACAACATTTATTTTGTGCTCCATTAATGTTAATGTTTTCACGGATGGACTACATGGGTTTATCAAAGAAGACACTAACTTCTTGAATTTGCTTTTTGCTTTGATTAGCACTTGGAGAAGTGTTGTGTACTCTTTCCAGTGCATTGGAGAACATTTTCAGTTGGGTATCCATGTTTGGAATCCTCAACATGGCTTTATGGAGATTGTTATAAGTAGAAAGAGGAATATTTGGAAAGACAAGGATTCTATTTTCAGAGTCTTTGATGCTGTCCCCATTTTTACCAAACATTTGATGGTTCATTTGGTTCATCCATTGATGGATTGGAGAGATGCTTCGAACAAAAGATGGTTCAATAATGGGTTGGAGTTCTTTGAGGGAATGTTTCCAGCCTTGGGCATGAATAGTTGTCATATTATGAACGCTAACTTCCAAAGTTGCAGCAGCTGTTCAACTCCTTGTATGCTGATTTTCCTAAAATCAGACTTTAATTGGTTTATTTCAGACTTCATGGACAGCTGGTATACTTATTTTTTCTCTTCACAATCTCTTACCAATGATGGTTTTTGGTCCCAAAGGTGGGAAATGATGTTTCATAGTGATTTGGATCAGATTTGGATGGTGTTTAAGTTCCTTTCCAGTGGTTTTCTCTGTATAAATTCTTGCACTAGTGTTTGGGGCAGAGAACCTTTGCTTGTTTGGGTTCAACTTTTTGAGACTTTTGGGGAGAGATTGGTGGAAGTTTTCAGAAAGCTTCTTGATTATGTCAGAGTTACTCAAAGGAGGCATTATTCTTCCTTGAGGAGTTTTGATGATACAGCTGTTATGACCATGCAAAGAGCTATTTATTCCTTTGCAAATAGCTATGATGGAGTCACATTTGTTGTTGTGATTCAGTTTGATGCTTTGAGGAGTTATGTTGATGAGAATATTTTTGAGTGGCTTAGATTATTCTTCATTGTTCTCAGAATGGTGATGGACATTGACATTGACATTGTAGATGTTAATTCCTCAGAGTTTATTGGGCATAGGACGGTGTTAGATTTTGAATCAAACCCTTTCATGTTGTTCAGCTTGAATTTCAGGCATGTTATCACTTTGAGGTTGCAAGGATGGTTTGTGCAGTTATGGTGCAATGATTTCATTTTTATGATCAGAATGGAGCAGCATTAGCATGGTGGAACTTTTCAGAGATGGACTTGGGACCCTGGGATCCTATTTGTTTTGATGGGATCAGTTTGGAGTGTTGTGGCATTGCTTGAGGTCAAGCAATTTTGGGAAGGGCGGACTGTAATGTCCCCATTTTGGCCATTAACTCTTCATTTAGTTTTAGCCTATTTCCAGAAATCCGTAGGCTTGTCTGAGGTAAAATCAGGGTTTCCTTCTTTGGAGGCTTTTTGGCATTTCTCTGAATTTACTATTTTTTAGTAAGTTCTAATTTTGGCAGTGGTCCAGTTGGCAACTCTTCAGTAAGTTTTCCATTTCAGTTGGAGCAGTTGAATATTGTTGAATTTGGCTATTGAGGTGTAAAAGGGAGAAATGAGTTATTTCAAGTTATTAATGTTTTAATTTTAAATTGTTCCCCCCCTTGGCCTAATATGATAACTTGAAGTTGTTTTAAAGGTGTTCATGAAGGGTGGATGCCTCATGGAGGGAATAATTGATATTTTATATTGTTTTAATATGCCTTGGGTTTTGGACGCCATATTAAGGGAGAATTAAATATTTTGAAAAGTAAAATATTTCAAAAAGGAGCTTTTGGCGTCCCTTTCTTGGAGGAGTTATGGAATTTGAAAAGTCACTTTCAATTCTATAAAAGAGATAGTTTGCTCCAGCATTTATCATCCATTGTTAATTGCTAAAGTTATGCTGTCGAAATGACATTGTGATTATTTCTTCGAGGGATGCTTACCTCCTAGATTCCAATCAATTTCGTGTTTGAGAGACAACACCTAATTGGTTTTTATTGCTGCTTCTCATTCAGACTAGCAGATGGAGTTCAATTGTTGAAGATTTTGGAGTTATTCTCAGTTTTGATGTTGCTGATATTGCTACAGCTGAAAGTGTTTTTTATTAACAGCTTTTTGAGCAAATTATATATCATTCTGGGTATGTTTGCAAAGTGTTTCTAGACCCAAGGCGACCCCTTCCACAAGAGATTGGAATTTATTTCCAAGTCTTTGATTTTATATTGCTAAATCGCCCTTCTCAAGAGCCGTACCATTTGGAGAGCATTGGGAATTGTGCCATAAATTAATGGATGACTTTTGAGGCTGTTTCTTCATCTTGTCATGGGCGCCTATCCTCCAGAGGTTCATTGCACGTTGTTTCATGCCATTCGGAGGTATTTTGGTGAAATTATGAGCATTTAATTGATTCTTATAGTTGCTGGTTATTCATTTCCAGAATTGCAGATTTATATCAGACTTGTTAGTTTTTGATATAATGCTGGTTTGAGCTTCATTTTTATATCATTATTGTATTGTAAGAGTTAGAGGAAGTATTACTCTAACCATTGATTGATTTGGAAGCATATCTTTCTTATTTGCAACTATTTAATTTATTGTAAAGCTGATTAGTAGTACTATAGCTATTTATTTTATTTGCTGCAATTAGTTTAAATTTCATACTCTCACGATTGAATGGTTGAGTTTAAATAATCATCTTTCTTTAATTGTAAGTTTCCCCCCACTAAATAAGTGGTTGTGTGGACTGTATTCCCCCCACGTTAATAAGTGGAAGTGAGGATTTAAATGGCTGGCTTGCCGCCTTTAATAATGTAATAATCTTACCCACTGAATAAGTGGAGTATCCCCACTGCTTGTGGATGCCTGCATCAGCAGATGAATTGTAATTTCAGTTCAGTTTATTCCTAATGATCCTCTGACCATATGCTATCACCTCGCCCACATTGGGATCTTGGTGAACATTCTTGGTTAGAGTTACTTTCCATGCTGATTTGCATTTGGAGCTAATGCTAATCAATGATTGGTTGCTAATTTGTGTGTTAATTTTGGGAAAAATTAAGGGGAATATTTCATCATAGCACCTATCTACTAATCAATGTGACAAAGGTTAAACGATTTTATCAACTGGACAACAAACTTTAAAGGCTTCAACAAACCTGATTTCACAATGATACTAGATGTCTTTATTATTCAAGAACATATAATGGCCCAAATCACCTGAGGCCAACAGCAAGAAGGAAAAAAAGTTAAATCCTTTTTTTGTATCACTTAGATCCATATAACACTCCATATCCTTAGACACAATTTAAAAAATAAAAAGTAAACAAGATCCCAATAACCATCCAGTACTTAAACTAGGAAAACTCTCTTTAGTATTGTGGTTTAATTAATCAATACAATTGAAAAAAAAATGATGCAACGGCAATATTCCTTTCATGCACAGGCCCTTTTCTAGTTAGAGACTCTGATATCTGATGTTTCCTTCAAAAGAGAAAGACTCGTCATTTTGTTTGTTCAATCAACATACCATGACATTGAAGAAAGATTCTTGACATGTCTAAATTATCTAGAATTATACCTGTTTATTCTCAAACTAGTTACAGGCACTGACACTCTAGACAGTTCAGAGACCCTATGCATAATTTCAAACTGTACAAATTAAAACAATGACCATAGGAAGTTGACATAAGGCAAGATAAGAATTAAGGAGAACATTGTGAAAATCATCAAAATGGGATTTAATATGTGTAAAGATGACAGTATAATTTTTACTGAGCAACCTCTAATTTCAAAATGGCAATTACACGTTTAATAGTTTGTATAAGACCATATAAGGATAAAATATAAAATTTTAATTTGATCAATGGTAAAATAAGAACATTGTGTGTAATAAACAAAAAAACAGTCAGTATCAAACCAACTTCAGGATGTAGACAATGTCAATGCCCTTGTAATCCATATCGCAAAAACCAGCCTTGTTAAGGACATAAGTTCTTTCTCATTGCTCAGAATTCAAAATGTGCCGAAAAGCTTAAGTTGTGCTCTAGATATGCCCATAGCAAAAAACAACGTTTGGGGGAAAAAATCGGCAAACCAAAAGTACAAGATTTTTTTTTAAAATTGGGAAAAATCAAATTTAAAAAAAACATTAATAAATTGTAGAAAAAGAGACAAAAACAACTTTTCTCTTAAATTTAAAGGCATTTCAATAGCATAGAGATATAGAGAGCAAATAAAATAGAGAGTTTAACAAATGAATTATAGAAAATAGGATTTTGTTGTTTATATTCATATTGTTGATTACATTGCATTGCACAAAGCATACTTCATAGTGAATAACTAGATGGTTACAGTTGATAAAATTTCAATCACAATATAGTTTGTACAAAGTCAACCTATAAACTAAGCACAAAGTTCCAAAAAATGTAATGTCCCTTTTGGGCAAGCAAGAGAAAATAAGAAGAAAAATAATATTTTATGATTTTGATTTTTGGTGCGCCCTAGGGAAGGAGGTTAAAATAAGATTTAAATTTGAATTTTGGCACCTAAGATATTTTAAGATTTTATTTGGGGCTGGGCGACCCCTTTGGAAGTTATAAGGAGGGGAAAAAAATAAAAATAATAATTTTTGAATTATGAAAATTGGTGCCCAAATTGGTGGGAGTTATAAGGTGAAAATAATAATTAAAAAAATATAATAAATTGGGGTTTGGTGCCCAATTGAGGAAATTAAAAATAAATAAAAAGCAATTTTAAAAGGGGAAGCGGCACCCAAATTGGGCCGACCTATTTGGAGAAATAAAGAGTGGCTGATATATAAACAAGGTCACTTGGAGGTTCTGATATCATGGTAGAATTATTACTGCTTTTTCATGGCAATTATTGTAGCTATTCCAAGGACAAAACCCTTGTGAATAATAGAGAAGTTGGACAAAAACCTAGCTCTTCAAGGGAGGACTTCATGACGGAGGTTCACTTGCACTTCAATGGAGTTTTATGATAGATTTTCATGCTCAAATTTTCATACCAGCCTAGGCGACTTGAGGAAGGCATATTTGGTTTTGCTTTGACCTAAGGTTTCACCCTAGAGTGGAGCACCCAAGTTGCAAGAGGAGCACTTTTGATTTGGAGGGGCAAAATTGGCAAGATTAGAGGATTTCAATGAGTTTCAAGGGTTGCAAACCCTACATTCAAACAAGCAGACCAGCACACCCTTGTGATAGGGTTTTGGAGAGATTTTTGCCATATATTTGCACTCTTCTTTGCATTTGTGTGAGCTGGAGCAAGTTCGCCCAGCTAGGGTTAGTTTAGATCAGCTTTCCTTTGCATATTTGGCTTTTAAGTGGGGTTTCTTCATATCAACAACTACTGTACATTGTTGGGCATGTTTGGAGCCCATTTTTGTTGTGACCTTGCATAAGTAATAGGTATGATTTTGTAGCTGCAGAACTGAATAAACTTGTAATCAGATTTTGCATGTTTTGGGTGGACAAATTGGTGCTATATATTGCTGGTTATATTCGTGCTTATGGTTAGATGTGTTCATCATATTCTTTGAAGCATTTGGATAAGTTTATGTTGTTCCTGCTTGTTTCATCTCAGAAATTTTATATCGGCAACTAGTTTTAAAAATCAGAAATTTTGCATATATCTAGTTGGGATATTTACGGTTCAAAGCCTCTCCATAGTTGTTCAACCTCATGACTATCCAAGTTGTCCTCTAGGATCTCAAAATCCTTAGGCTCAAAAAAGTCATTAAAAAGACAATTTTCCTTTGCTGAGTAGACATCATAAATTACAAAACGGGAATCAATTGGTTCATATTTGTAATTTAACAGTATTTGCAATTTCTAGAACAATATCAAAGAGAACTATACGGAGAGGATGAAAGGGAAATTTATATGACAAAGGAAGCAGTTGAAAAGTTCCACTTGATAGGTTTTAAATCAAATAGCTCAAGATAGAGTAATAGAAAATGCTTTTGAAACAAAATCTGAAATCTCAAAAGACCATAAATGATATTGAAATGTTCTCATTGATAACTATTTTAGCAGATTTGTAAAAGAGTGAAGGGAGTGTTAAATGTTTTTCCATTAGATAATAAAAACCTGCTAGTACAAAAGAGGAGAGCAACTATATGATCCACAATTTTAGCTAATATTATTTTAGTAAATTTTCCTTGATTTTGCATATAAGCTAAGTCACAAGGTTCGAATTCAAATTTGAGTTCGAAAACATTGAAATTCAGATGAAGTTCGGCGAGGAAAAATTTTGAAAAGTAAAAAATTTAGATTAAACTCAGCTAATGTAATTTTTATAAATATAAGTAATTTATCCACAAAATTGTCTAAAAGAAATTAAATAATATTAATAGTATATAAAAACTAGTAAATATTATATATATTAAAAATATATATGATGTAATATATTTTCTTATATATAATAAATAATATATACAAGCAAAAATAATTTATATTACATATAAAATAATATTAAAAATATATCAAAACACAATATAAATTAATAATATTAAGTTAAATAATATTTTAATTTTTACAAAATTAATAAAAATATACATGATTTAAATTTTTTAATAAAACATAAATAAACAAAGTAAATAATAATATACAAATATACATAATTTAATAACATAAAATATTAAAAATATTCAATTTTATTTAAAAAATTAATAAATGAAAACAAAACTTAATAATTAAAATCAAAATATTTAAACTAAAACTTAAAACAAAAGAATAAAACTTAAAACTTAAAAACAAAAAACAAAAAATTAATTCATGGCACCCGATAGCTAAGTCACAGATTGCCCCCAATTCATCTAGTGCGATACTCCGACTTGGTGGGTGACCCCCTGGTGGGTTCGGAAGCTAATAATATCGACTAAACATGCTATGTAAGATCCATTGATGCCAAACTAGTGAAGATCCAGATATCCTCATCCATTGTTCTATCAGAGAATTTTGAGTGCGAATTGCGGACAGTGATCGATAACAAAAGAGGAGCCAACCCTAACTTCGTCTCTGTAAGTAACCAACTTCGGGAGTACGAGGTTTTGCTCCCCCAAATTCCATCCCGTTTGAAAAAGCCCTAATCACATTTCTGAAAGAATACATACGCCGCTCGATGCGGGAAATCCCCAAAAAAAATGATTTTTTAAATATATTTTTATTAAAAAAAATTATACCTTTACCTAAACAAATATAAGTAAATTTGAACCATTTTTTAATCCTCCTTTGAAGTTCGCCGAATTTCAAACTTCATAGTTGAAATTCGGCGAACTTTGTGACTTAGCATATAAGTATTTGGATGATGGAGTTAAACATTGGACTTTGAGTTAAGAATTTGAGAGATTGTAGGTACAATTTTCAATGGAAAATCAAAGCATGAGGAATGTTCCCTTTCAATCGGACAATTTAGATCGTTAAAGAGAAAATATATGAGGCCTGCTTCAGATGGGATCAAGATAAGCTCACAAGACTAGGGCATGATTTCTCTCAAGGAATGTATTAGTTTGTCGGATACCTATTTAAGATGCATGGATTGCTACACTATATGTGTCCTAATCATTCATGTACTGCTATTGCACTCCTTGCAAGCCTTCTAAACCTCCATGTATATGCTATTGCACTCCTTGTGCCTTCTAAGTAGTTCTATTTGGTCATGCACTTTATGTTATATTTTGATGTTGACTTGCTCTAGGCAATTTCCGATCAATTAAGTAATCTTTGTCTCTTGGCGTCGTGTGGTTTCCGGTTAGTTAAGTAATCTTTATCTTTTGTATCGGTTCATAGCAAGTCTTTGCAAAGCAAGATCACTTCACATCACATTTTCAATTTCTAAGCACAAAGAGAGTGCGCTAAGGTATCTTGTTGATCAATGTATTCAGTTTGTTATTCTTTTCTACCTGCATGGTATGGAGAAGCTATGTGTTTTGTATTAAGTGGTTTATGAGTCTGAAGTTGGTGCTTCAACAACACTGGAGTTGGTGCTTCAGTTGATCGGAGTTGGTTCTTTGAGGGAGAGTTGGTGCTCTTAGTGGGTTGGTGCCCATTTGGTTAATGAAAGCTATTGATCTATCGAGGTTTTTTACCCGAAAGGGTTTTCCACAAGAATTCTTGGTGTTTATCTTGTTCATGAATATTCTTACTGTTTTAATTTCAGATTCATGTGGTTTTAAGTTTTAAAGTTTGAAATATTGATTCACCTCCCCCCCCTCTCAGTATTTCCTATGTGCTCTTCATATAGTGGAGATATAAATGTGGATTATTCGAATACATAGAGGTTATTGAATTGAATATTTTTCACGTTGGAGGCAGAGAATATTGAGATAGAAGAGAAGCTATCAATTAGATGATTTTTGTAGTTTTGGAATTGTGAATTGAGAGGGGTAAAAAGCAGAGGAAGAGAGTCCAAAATATCAATTGAAAAAGGTGCATTTCAGGTTGGAGAAGAACCAATGTCTATATATATGAACTATTAAAGTTTTAGAGGTTGATACCTCGGAAAATTTAAAAAAAAAAAAAAATTAGTTGGTGCTCAATAGGTGTGTAGAGTACCTGAAGGTTGGTGCCTCAAAACATTGTCTTGGGTGTCAATGTACCTGTAAGTTGGTGCTTACAAAACATATGTAATATCTTTTATTGTGAGGTTGGATTTGAGCAGTACACTCAAGCAACTTTTCTCGCTATGGTTTTTCCCTTTTAGGGTTTTCCACGTATATTTGGTGTCTTCTTATGTGTGTGATGTTTATGTGTGATCATTTTTCTTGTTTATTGATTTAAATTGGTAAAAAAATTGCATACACTGATTCACCCCCTTCCCCCCTCTCATTGTATTGGTGTTCTTTCAACAAAAACCACATAATACAAGAGGGGACTTGAGTTGTCACCTATGAAAATTGGGGCTCTAACAAAGACATTTTGGGG
>VDFB02382952.1:0-33763 GCA_007258455.2 Sequoia sempervirens
AGGATTCCAAGTTGGATCTCATGTTTTGTTTCTCTTTTTACATCTTCTTTCCTTCGCTACTTTAAAGTCATTTCTCTCAGACTGTTGTGTAACAATTCCTTTAAAGTGGGGGTCATACATTGGCATCATTTCATTTGCATTCTTGCATTCTAGGTGTAGCCTTGTCACTTCGTACGATGTATTTTTCACTTTGTGGATGACATTGGGTGTGATGTCCTTCATAAGTGTGATCCATCTTAGCATATTATATTCCTCTTAGTGGCCTGATGCAACACACTGTATCCCCTAAGTTGTGAATATTCTATTCTTTGATTGTTTCTCTCTTGGAGAAATTAGACACAATGTTCCCTAAGTGACAAACCTTGCATGAACTTAACAAGACTCCTTTGAACAACTTTTCATTTTACATTTTATTTTTTACATTTTTACTACCTTGCATAACGTAGCTTGCATTCCTATTGTATCTTTGCATTTTTTCATGAGTTCTAAGCATACAAATATTTTCTTGTCTCATGAAGCATGAACTAACAGTTTCCTTTGTGGCACCTTGTTAAAGTTATCAAGAGGTATAACTTTAATATGGTTGAGCAGGAAGCCCATTCAATAGCATGACTTACCCCATAGCCACCTATATGTTTATGAGTGCATACCAATTAGCGTATGTATCTTACCTTTTTGTACTTCCTCACCCTATAGACAACTAGAAGTTTCATGGCCCCAAAGTTAGTATACTTGGGACTTCTCACCTAATGGACAACTATAAGTTCTATCGCCCCAGAGTTACTTCACATTTCTTATTTCAAACAACCCACCTATATCTAATCCACAATGAACTAGATAGACGATCGAAGCTTTCATTCATTTTCATCACCATGCATGTTCTTTTGTTCTTATGTTTGGTTTATCATGAGATCTTGATCCTAGGGGCTTGAACATCCCTCTTGATTATTGTTGTGTCATATTGCCAACGTAAGTGCATTAGGATCCCTCTTGATGTGCATGTTGGGCTACTTTAGCGAGAGTTTGAAGCAAGTTCACCCTCTCACTAGGTCAACCCACCGGCTTGGTGGTTTCCACAATTTTGGCCAAAGCTGGACCTTTGAAATTATTTTTTTCTAACTAAATCGCTGCCTTGAGGGCTTTTATAGCGAGATTAAACCATGAGAAATTTGAAGAGATGGTACAAACTAGAGTTTAAGTGACATTTTTTACGTAGATTCTAAATATATTTTTTCAAATTTTTTTGAAATTAAGATTGCACTTCTTTTCCATCTCCCTCAAAACTAGTTTTTTTTTTCTTTTTCGAGAAAACAACATTTTTTTTAAAAAGTAGCTCCTTTGTGTAACACATAATTTTTTTTTCCATGAAGGATGAAATTCTAGTTCTTTCAAATTTATATTTATAACTTTGATATCTAGTGCTTCGACTTGGTTAGACAGAGTTTTGTTGAATAGTTTTTCCTTAATCAAGTTTCAAAGTCAAACCAATTACAATTTAATACATAGGTAGACCGTATAACGCGTAACTTTTTTTGTATGTATCGAGAAATTCAATTTTTTATTTTTTGTTGGATCAAGGACTTCAATATCTAGTGCACTCATATTTTTCATTTTATTTTTTTTATAATCTGCTATTTTTCCACATGTGTAGAACAAAGAGCTTTATTTTTGTTGAAAAACCACATTCACAAGAAATAAAAAATAAATATAATAATAAAATTAAATTTAATTTAAAATTATACTTTTTGGAAGCTTATAATAAGGACTACATACTTACAATTTTTTTTTTAAATTAATTCATTTGATCCCCCAAAAGGTAAATCAAAAGTGGTTTTTTATCAGCATTTTGATAGGTGTAAAGGAGACTTTGTTATAGGTATGGTTTAAAACTAGCAGGTTCTATCCAAGGGGGTTTGATCTAAGGTGGTTTCATCAAACCCTCTTCAATTGGAATTTAAAATGGAATCTTTTCAAGGCTTAAATCATTATATTTTCTAAAATATGTGATTTCAGCAAAAATCGATCTCCTAGAAAGTGTAAACCACTATTGTGGCAGCACCCACTAGTTAAAGTGGGGGCTTAATGTGTCACCAAAAAATGTATAGTTAACATTTTTATGCTCACTTGAGTCTTTTTAATGGGCTTTGGCTTGATTGTGCCTAGGTATAATGTTGTAATGTGGTCAAAACATTCACATTAGGGCTTAAACATTCAAATTATGGTGTCTTGTGAAGGTGTTGTGAAGTGTTGTAAAACATTTCTACACTTTTCTAGACTCTATTCATTACAATTCACCTAAAAATCACCTTTTCATCACTTATTAAGTCTTATTTTGTGAAGTGTTGTAAAGTCCTGTAACAAGATTTCAAGCTTTTCTAGGCTTAATTTCACTAATTCGACCCTCTCTCATGTCTAAATGACCCCTTAATACACTTTCTAGTTGTTTTCAAGTTTGTTGTTAAGGATACTCCCGTTGGACAACTTTTAATGCCCCAAAATTCTTGACACCCACTTAATTTGCTTAAGTGGGATTAAGTCACCAATAGGGGCGATGTAGTCCTTTTTGGCACAAAACTCAAAGTAATTTAAAATTTCTAGTGGGATTTTGTCCTCTAACCCTTAAGGTTGGCCTATGATGTGTTACTTTCAAGAAATTTTAGTAAAATCAAGTATAAATAAGGGTTTTTCACTTCATTTTACATCTCCTACAATCATCTATCTCCAAATCATATACAATCTCTTGGACTCATTAAGCATTCAAGCAAATTGAGCATTATCAAGTCAAGCTATTGGAGTTCTTCATTGTATATCTTCAGATTTGACCATCAACAGTGTGGTAAGTTTATGACATTTGCATTTGTATTTTATCTATTTATCACTCTCTTTTCATATCATTTCATTTTTTTAGGGTTTGATTACCAAAGTGGGGTTTGACCAAGGCAAACCCCTATTCTCTAACCCTCAACCATTTTTCCCCTTTTGCATGTGACTTTTTTATGTAGGTTTTTCAAGAAATAAGTGTTGAAAAGTGATCAAAAAGTGCATAAAGTCAATCAAGTCAAGGAAATCCTAATTAAATCTTGGAGATATTTTCTACCTCATTTTCTGTAGAATCAAGTACAGACATCTGTCAGAAAAAGAAGTGTAGACCTGAGACTACAAGATTCTATCCAAAATTTCCCAAGATCTATAGGAGGACTAAGTCACCACTAGGGGAGAAGTAGTCTTGCTTTCAGGTGTAAAAACCGATTTTCACATTTCTAGACACCCATTTGGTAGATCCTTGTTCTAGCAAAGTTTCTTGAAACTGGGACTAAGTCGCCCAGACTGGCCTAGGTGTCTCATTCAACATTGTAGTCAAATTTTCAGGATTCCAGAATCTTCCAACATCAAACTTCTAATTCTAGGTGCACGTCTTCCATTTTGTTCTGTTATTTCATCATTTAGTTACATTCTTAGACATTTTTGCATATCACATTGTGTTTTCTAGCACTTTACATTTTCATAGTTTTGCATTATTAAATCATTTCAATTTCAAATCAGAGTAGTAAGACATCTTAATTAGGCATAACACATCTCATTAACATTAGTCTTGAGTGTAAACCCTTGCATTTTGGTTCCCCATCTAATCCCCTTTCTCCTTTTAGGTGAAAAACCCTAGGAGGACAAAGCATTGTGAGGGGTCAAACCAAAATCACTACTTACGCTATTGAAATTTGCACTCACTTGCATCCATATGAAGCACTTAAATTAGCATTTTATTTTAGTATTCATCCATATTTAGCTTAAGCATCGATTATTGGCTTCCATGGTAACTTAGTTTGCATGCATTTTAGCATATTTTTCTTTTTAAATGGCTTTCATCTTTGAGCTTTGTTTACATTTACCATAGATTTGCATCTATTTTATCAAGCATAATAGCATTTAGAACTCATCTCATCACATTAAACTAGTTTTGCATCACATTTTACACATATTTCATTAGTTTCATTTATTTTAGTAAATAAAATCAACTTGAACAAGCTCATATAATCCAAGGGATTTGGAAAGCGTCAACATTCCATATCAATGCAACACTTCTCCCCTAATAGGATAAAATTTGAGGTCTTAGAATATATGTTTTTCAAGCTTTCATGTTTTAGCATGTTAGTTTTAATGGCTTCTTCACTTTGTTGATATCGAATATCTTATTGGGATCATGACTTAGGTAATTAATTAGGCTTTAAATTTATTTGAATTTAGCATGTTTAGTTAACACTATTATTTTGATCACAATATGCAATTATCAGCTTTTGGAATCTAATTTTTTGGAAATTAGATAAACGCCTATAAATGCATAGTCCTTTTATCAATTCAAATCTAAGCAACATTATCAAAATTTCTTATGAGAAAATATTATTGCAAAGAGAATTCAAGAATATATTTTTCACTCATTTGTTGTAGGAAAGCAAGATCCTAATCATCATTCCAAAGTTCATGTGCATTCATGTCATCTTCTGATAGCTACTATGCATTGTTGATCCTAAAGCATCTAAGCATTTTCAAGTATCTAATAAATAAAGCAAAGAAATGTCTAATTCCTTGGAGTGATGTGTCTAACTTCTATCCTCTAAGGATAGCCATTAAATTTTTAGTGAGTTGTAAGAAATTATTGTTTCATTCATCATTCCTTCCATTATCATTATTTATTTACCAAGGTTTGTTTACCAAACTTAGGCAATGTAATGCCCCGCCAAGCAACCCCAAAGGATACTAATACATCTAACATTTATGGCACCAATTTTTTTTTAAAAGTACTAACATACATCATAATAATCATATATCACATGAAATGAAACTAAACATGAACTACATATAACAAATCCCTCGGGTTTACATGACTGCATTACTTTTCACAACAACATCATTACATCACATGAAAGGTAAGTATACACCAGTAACCATAAGATAACATGAACATGGACAATACATTAATCAAGGATTACAATATTACAATGCCGCTTCCCAACATGAATGGGGAAGATACAATAAAATGGAATGATACATTTGAAATGAAGGAGTACAAAGCTGCAATACTAGATTCAACTCTGGTTCAACTCAGGAGTCACTGCAAGGTACAATTTCGCACTTCTCGATCGACGACTGGGGACCCAATGGGGTGCATAGCACATTCCACCCAACCACGTGGACCCTAAGGCCCACCCCTCATGCTAAGAGATGACAAGAAGGACCCCAACAATAACCATCAAACAGAACAAGGATACAAGACTTCACAACAAGATCCACAATAACATAAGGAAATCTCAGCACAAGATATAACCAACACAAGATGTGTCCAACATGATTTAGTTTTCACTTATTAGACTAATTCCACATGAGTTACCCAGGCACCACTTTGTGTGCCGGCCCCCATGAAGAACCACTCCCCTACTAACAACATATCTCAAAAAAAACACAAAAAGGAAATCCAATTTGCACAAGAAACTTAATCCAATAAAATAACTGCATCAGGTGAGGCATGTACCATCTCGCGCTAGAACGAACTTCAAAGTAATGAAAACCACATCAAGTGTTTGGCTCAAACCACATAAACACAAACCAAGAGCAACATCAACCATTATCAAAGTGACAGGATCATAAAACCATACAAAACTCAATAAACTCTTCAGACTTGATATGGGTTACCCAAGGCGGATTCCTCCTAGATCGTCGGACCCATACCAACTCATGCAAATAAGCATACCCCCTCTAACCTTTGGAAGAATCTCAAAACGCTAACACAAGGTTTCCTCCATCAAAGAAATGACAACAATAACAAAATTACAAATAACTATTTTCTATCCACCATTTAAGTATAAAATTGTGAATGGCAACATCACAGTGAAATCCTCATTCTCAAAAGAAGACTAACATAGCCAACTCACTTACAAAGTCACCCACATAAACACCACAGGGAAACAATCCGACATTACAACCTTAAAGCTTACTTTTAAAGACAACTCACATTAACTATTCAATCAAGAACAACTTCTATAAATGATCATCTCTACCACTAGAACAATAACAAAGTTCACTCTCAGTTTGCAAACATCACAATACATGAGGTAACATTCAATTCAACAATACAACCAGCCACAAGAAAGACTTATTTACCCATCAAGAAATCAGTACTAAAAATAATAACTCATTATAATTCATCTTATCAACAACTAATCTATTCCATTTAAGCTAACTTTTCATTTATTACAGACAAATACATCAACTAAAGTTCTATTTCAATCTACAAAATACAGATTTATAAACATTTAGATCTCTATAATTAAATATTTGTGTCAATGTCAATGAAAATTGGTTTCAATCATGATGGAATCCAATGTTACTCATGAACGAATGTGATAATTCCTCTTTAATAGAGTTTGATTTTCAACTCTTCAAAAGGACTATGAGATTTTATCATTTTAGTGTTCCATCCTTGTTGGCGAGATTTTCGCACACTATTACTGAATTGTTGTTGTCCATTGGGTGAGTCCCATGCACAATCTATACAGGACTTACATTCTGATGGTTTTACTATGTTAAGGCTGCTAGTTATGTCAGGAAAATTGAAAAGGAGGAAATTTAAGCCCAAAGCCTTTAGGGATGTATCTCCTCCCCATAATGTTCACAATCTAATATAGTTCATCATATTTTCTAAAACAATTTGGAGTTGAAGTGAAGGCAAGGAAAATGAACTTTATATCAAGCCGAGGTTCCATTCTGAGGGCTCTCTTAGGTACCTTCTAGAAGCCATGAAAATAGTTTGACGTAGAGACTGAACTTATAGCAATACATGGCACTACTTCCAATCATGTATATCACTATAAGAGCACCTGCAAGTAAAGGTTCACGACATCTATATGAAATAACCAAGTGTGCACCCATGAAACATTTCAAGATATATTTATATATATATATAAGCAGATGTACCAATCGACAGAATCATTGTCAAGCATGCAGTACACATTGTATCAACAGCCATAAACGAAGTTTATATTATCAGTTCCAATGACACTCACAGTCAGTTTTAACTCATATGACGCTAGTCAACATTCAATTTTTGAGTGCAACAGGTGTGACAAGTTGCCAAAGGAATTTGAAAGATATTTTAAACCTCTGCAGCCTTCTATGTCCAAGTGCTGCATCTGTGAGTGGTTGTTAAAAGAATCAGGGAGTTTATTTAAATCTATACACCCTACCATGTTCAAGTGCGCCACTGTGACAGGTTGACAATGAAATCAGAGAGGTTATTTAAAACCTTTAAACTTCCTATTAAGTTCAAGTGTCGCAGCTAAGACAGATTGACAATGGTTTCAGGGAGGCTTCTTAATTCTGTACACTGCCTCAACTCTAAACATTGTACAGTGACAGGTTGTCAAGTATATAAGAAAATGTATATTGGAATTTGGAAATATTGCCATCACGTAAATACAAAGGATATGATAATCTTAGTAAAACCTTTTGGAATTGGACATTCCAATAGGTGACTAATATCTTTCTATGGACGTTCATTTACTTGTCAAACTAGGAAGCATACTTTTAATGGAGCAGCACAATATATGCACTAAGAACTAGTTTCAGTCACAACTTAACAGAAATAAATACCTGGAAAGAATTCTATCTACGCTACAGGAAAGTAATGCAAAGTTCTTTTAACTCAACCATGATTTGACTTCCTTGAAACCATAACAGCTCACAAACTATGAATCGCCTTATCATTATGATGCTGACATACAAGGAGAGGTTGCGGAATAGGGTTGATCTTAACTAATGACCGCGGTAGAGGGCTTTCTAACTAAGAGCTACAATACACTAAGTGTATGGACTCAGCAAGATGCTTGGATTAAGTGTGAAAACTGGAACGTAAACTTTAGGCTTAAGCAGAATGGTACACATTGCTTTGTTGATATGGAAACTAACAACAAACTCTGTCTCTTGTCATATAGATTCTGCTTTTCATTATTATCATACTGACTCTTACATGATATCTGCTATCTCTCTATCACTATGCTTCTATCTTACTTCTAACTATCATCTCCTTCCTCACTCGCGTAGGAGGAGTACTTTATTTAAAATCAGGAGAACAACTAACTAACTAACCCTATCAAAGAAAGATGTGGAAGTAAAGTGTATCCCAAAATCAAGGAACAAACTTCATAAATGAATTTATCCGTTCAACCCGATCCAGAGAGAATCTAGTGCTCCACTCTTTCCAGATTGACTGTCATTAAAAATATTTCCCAACGGTTTCGGTCAAAGAGTCTTCGCGAGCTTCCTCAAAGTCGATGCGAGGAAATAGACTTTCTTGCAAGGCGAGATCGGCGTGCTTGACTTCGATCATACTTTCTTCAACAACTGCGAAACACAAGGTAACATATGCGAAAGAAAAGGGCATGGCACATACACAATATCCGTTCATTAATCACATATTTAAATCTATTTCATCATTCAAAAACTACATGCGATATACCAGTCATTTAGGGAGTCAACGGGGTAATAAATGTAGTCAAGACAACACAATAAGCTGTAAGAATATGAAAATACTTTGCTACAGGATATCCCCATAAAAGGTTTCAAAAGAGTTTTAAACAACCATGAATAACAAAAGTAAAGGCATTAAAAGTTCATCATAATATCCAAACTATGAGCACATTTTGGGCTCATCACCATCTTCTTGCATTATTGTCAAGTCCCAAATGTTATCCCCAAGACTGAAGGGAAGAAGAAAGGTGAGGTGCAAATACGTGACTTAAGAGTAGGAGAAATAATGTACAACTTTTTTTTTTTGTAACTAGACGCATTTCTGTTTGGCAGCGAGTTTCCAGAGGCGCGCTCAAATTGAAGTTTGGAAATTAAACTTCACCACGATCAATGGAAAACTCTGTATTTTGTTAGAAATTGACAATATCTTATTTTCAACTGCTGCAACTGTGATAGATTGTCAGAGGAATCAAGTGGGCTATTTAAAACTTTACAGTCTTCTATGTTCAAATGTTACAGTTGGGACAGGTTGCTAAAGAAGTCAAAGAGCTTAATTAAACCATTACATTATTTTAGTTTCAAATACTGCAACTGCAATTGAATCAAGGGGTTTATTTAAATCTTGAGCTTCCTACCGTTTCAGGTAAATAGACTCCAGTACTCACAACAGGAAAATGAATACCTAGAGAACAAATGGCTGCTAGCAGCGCCTACAATGGAGAAGGAGAGGGGATGCACAAACGCAACCATTAAGGCTCAAACAGGATAACGACGACCATCAACGTAAACAAAATAGAGCTTGCTTGATATTATAGTTGCAGATAATCTAGAATGATTTGAGATCCAATGAACAAAGACAAAAAGCCTATCCTATTATGAGAAAGCGTAAAGTAAACCTACGATCCTGATTGATACATAGAGAAAGATATTCAACACCAAAGAGAGAGAGAGAACGGATAACTCACCTCAGCAGCTTGACCCAACACACCTGCTCTTCTCTGATGCCCCCTTCTTTCTCCGGATTCTAGCACCTACTTCTACGCCAAGGTCCATAACTTGGATAGAGGTGATCCCTGAAGATGGATACAGCTCTTCCATGCTATCCATTGCGATGGCTTCCTACAAAAATGTGAATGATAACCCCATTTCTAGAGAACTGAAGATTCAGGTTGATACAAAAATTGATGCTACTCTGTTTCCCATATTCGACATCATGGTTCCAGTTCATGTAGCCACCATCGAAGGTGTTACCAGCCATCAAAATAGAGGAAATTCTTAATATGTGAACTATGCCCCTTGATGAAAATGAAGATACTTGGATTCAACTCCATGCCGAAAGAGCAGGTTGAAGATAATTGGAATGTATAAGCAACACCATTCACTAATAGTATCGTCCTGCAATTCCCTGTGAGGGTCCCTCTTTACAAAGCCCGTCCTTCAGAGCATAAGATAGAGTCCTTTTTCGTAATGTGCCTTCCTCCAAAAATAGCTCCATTTTCTCCATTATTCTCGTTCCTGATGTGCATGGGATTCCTTATACATTTATTGCAATCCGATAGGATTCCCTCCAAATAACTCCTCACTTTCCATTCTCGACATGCATTGGAGAGAGAGAGAGATTTTCTTTCTCACCTATTACCGTTATAAAATAACTATGAAATCGATTTCCTAGTACCTTATTTATTACCATGCCGTTACACTTTTCATCCAGAACTCTTCGGAGTAAGCTTCTACACCCCTTACTTCATGCACATGCACTACTAAATTTGGTAAACAATTAAAGTCATCCCTACCCTGCAAATTCGTGGTAGGAATCTATTTACCAGAAAATTAATAGTTTGCCACAATGTCTAATTAGGAAGGTGTAATAAATGTCAACACAATTATTTATATATGTATGTATATTTGTTTATATAATTATAACATATATCTAGGCATTTATTTAATTAACTAATAAAATATTTACTTATGTCTCACAAAATTGATTCATTGAACTATTGGTTAAGTCCCACATTTGCATAAATTATTTGGTACTCTATTTAATCCAACTAACTAGCTTAAAAGGGCCATTTAAATCTCCCTTTAACCACATAATCTGACTAAATAAACAACAAGATCACACAACATACCAAACAATACTCGACTTCACAGTGGGTCGGTAAGCAACTCAAGGACAACACAAATGGAGGGTCATTCTGGGCAAACCCTCATCCAAACAAACAAAACCATTTTTCCCTCTTTGTGTATGTGTAGATTATAGTTTTAAGGAGTAGAAAGATATTGAAGGAGTGATTTTATATTCTTGCATTTGTTTTCATCATTGTTGTCAAGCCATGAAAACTCAGATGCAAAATTTATTTCCAAATTTTCGATAGTGAGACCCGAGGCAAACAAAAGCTTAGATCTTGTACCAGAGGACCCCAAAAGTTGAACAAGACACCCGTACAAGGATCCATTCACCCTTGGGTGGATATTTCCTTCTACAGAGGTTGAAACCAATTTTTTTGAGCATGTTTGGCACTCATTGCATTTCCCATATCCACTTGTAAACTATTGTTTTAGTTTTTCAATTTCCAGGAATCTATATTTTATGTATTAGGTCATATAGGATCATTAAGGTAATCATTTAAAAATATTTCCAATTCATTCTAATCCCCCAATAGATATATATCTAGGTCTAGTTGGCTCACAATTAGGTCTAAAATCCAATCTCTTACACCTTGTGATGTATATCCCAATGAAATTTATGAAAATGTGGAAATGGCCCTAGGTTATGGACACTAATCTTAGAGTCACCACACTCTAATATTTTAGGAATATGTGCAAATACATATTATTTTAAGTTCATCCTCTATTTCATATTTAATTGATCTTTGTTATTAGTTCCACTCCTTTTTGTTTCTATTCTTCTTTTCCTCCTCCTTAACATGGTATCAAAGCCATAATTTATCAGAGTCAAATGATATCAAAGCTGGGGATTATTCAAAATAGAGCTTCATAGTCAACAATGGAAAACCTAAACATAAGCTTGATAAATCAACAAAATCCTTAGTTCAATAGAAAAACTATGATTAATTGACAATCACAATGAAGACATTATTAGTTCTCAAGACATATTGGAGCTTGTAGAAAAAAATTATATAGAACCAACTGATGCAACAATATACAATGCTCTAACTCAATTAGGGAAGTAATTATTTAGGGATAATAAAAAACTCAAAAGCTTTCTTTTATGTCTTCCAAGAAATATATGAGAGTATTTTTTCAAGGGTTGTAGCAACAAAAAAGTCAAAACAAGTATGAGATATCCTCCAAACAACATATCAAGCAATGGCCAAGGTGAAAACAACTAAATTGTAAATGCTAAGTTCTAGAGACTTTGAGACCATATACATGAAGGATTTTGAATTAGTAGATTCATTCTGTACTCAAATTATTGGACTGGTTAATCAAATTAGATCTCATGGTGAGACTCTTGAATATAGGAGAGTAATTGAAAATATTTAAAGGATTTTACCTACAAGATTTGAATCTTATTTGTGGCCATAGAAGAGACAACAAATCTTTTAAAATTTTCAGTAGATGAGCTTCATGTATCCCTCATTTCTCATGAGAATAGGCTAAGAAAGCTAGTAAATTTATCTTTAGAGGATTCCTTCAAAACACAAGTTTCAATTAGTCATGGTAGAGGCAAATGAAGATCAAATTTTAGAGGAAGAGGAAGAAATTCATATAGAGGTGGAAGAAATAGCCCAAAAACTCAAGTGGAAGAGGCAACAAACAAAATCCTAGTCAAAATCAATCACAAGTCCAAAGGTATGTGTTGATGCCTAAAATTTTCATTCTTGGAAAGCAACCTCCTATGGGAAGCTTTATAGATGTGGGACCGAAATTGTTGTCTTTGAAGAAACCTCTAAGATTTTAGAAGCCAACTCTTCAAATAGTTGGAGGAGAAAAGGGGATAAAGAAATGCAAAATAAACTAAAATTAAACTATCTAAGGTGATGTTCCAAAGCTATTATTGTAATTTACTCCTAAAATTGCATAATACAACCTAAACTTTTCTAAAAATGCTATAGATAATGTTAAAAGAGCTTATGCATGATTTAACTATTGCAATATAAAAAAAATCCTAGTACCATAAAAGTATAAAACAAAAACAATAGAAAATGATTGATTCCACTCATATAGACACAAAACGCCACATCCTTTTCATTGTTGGGCAGGGAATAAATATCAAAGACCATGAAAACATATTATAGAATATTTGATACTTCTCCCGAGGGGCACCTATTAAGGTCTAAGAATGGTTGACAAAAACCTTTTCTATTTCTATTCAAAATTAAAACTATTACAATTATGGTTCTCTCTAGTAATAGTCATGGACCAATAACAACCCCTAGAAAAGATAGAACCTTAGAATTGTAGTGTAGAAAAATGTATCCCTTTACATTTTCACACTTGTTTGGGCCCTCCTTGCTAAAATTGGCCTTCTTTATGCCTTATTTGGTCCTATTTTGCATCCACAAGCCTTATTTAATGCATTTCTCAGAGTATAATCTTGAACTTAACTAATGACCAATCATAATTCATGATTTTGGGTTTTTTTTCCAAATTTAGTGATATGGGACTCATATTCCACCTTAGGCAGATGGATCCCACCTAGGTTTTGGGGCATGATCTTGAATATTGCATAGAGCTTAACATTTCTTGAAATTTGTGTCCCAAGCTTAGGCTATTGGGACTCGTATGCCCCAACTAGTGTATGAGTCCTACCTTAGCTTGGACCTAATTTGAATTCAATTCTTGGTAGGATTTTATTCTCCTAGATTTTATGTCAGCTTGTAGTGTTGTAATTTTAGGAAATTTGACATAAAGAAGTATAGATACAATGTTATTTCACATATTTTCTCCTAGAAGTTTTATGCAAGAATTCAAGAGCATTCAACTGTATTAAAGAGCTAATTATCAAGCATTTTGGAGCTACATTCAAGATTCAAGCATCATGTCAAATTCATCATGCATCATGTGTGTGTTTTTTCGCTAACATTTGTGATGTAGGTTTTCATGATTTAAGCAAGCATTCAAAGAAATGATCTCATATCAACAATCAAGAGTCAAGATCTACATTTGTGCTAGCCACTTCATACAATATTGCAACCTTTATATTAAGGTTTTGGTGAGTTGCAACATTACATTTGTTCATTCATCATTCCTTCATGCTATTTGATTTCATTTCAGGTTTGATTACCAAAATGGGGTTTGACCAAGGAAAACCCCTATGGACTTACAAATCAACATTTTTCTCCCTTCATGTGTGATTATAGATCTAGGTGTTTTGAGACTTGAAAATCCTTTGAAGATAAAGTTGCAAGATTGAAGAAAGTTCTCAAAGTTTTCAAGAAGTTGTCATCTTCACAAAAATCACCTATAGATCAATATTCAAACTTTTCAAACTTGGAAATTGGACAAGGAGAAAGCTACAAAAAAATTAGTAGAGGCTACAAAAATATCAGCAAAACTCTAATAATGGGACTAAATTTCCACCTTGAGCATATGCGTCCTAGTATAGGAAATTTTCTAGATTTTAGTGGATTCTGAGTTGTGACTATGAGATTCCTGTTTCTACCCAAAAACCCTAGATTGGGACTAAATTGCCCAGTTTGGCATATGAGTCGCTATACACATCAACAACAACAAAATTAATATTTCTAGATCTTGTTCATTCATCTCCAGCCTTCCAAGTGCTTCTCTATTATCCTCAGTCTCTCATTATGATTTCAAGTTTCATTTTCTAGGTCATATAGTTAGATTTGCATATTGTTTTCATAAATTTCTTTCTAAGAATTTTCTTAGTGGTGAACCCCCTTTTAATCACCTAAGAAGATCTTGTAGAAATATCTTTTCCTAATTAGATTATTAGATTGAGATCTCTAGGGTTTCCTTGAATGAAGTAAGAGTGAAATAGGTCCCCTTGCATGTGTTTCATCTCATAAAAGGTGGACCACCCTATTTCCTTGTGTTCAAGAATAAATAGGAACAACAACCTTGGCATGGTGGAGCTTACAAGGTGGAAGAAATCGACACTTGGAGCTTGGCCTTCATCTTCATGTTGAGGCTATTGGAATTGAAAGAGAAGTGATCTAGCCTATATGCAAAAACAATCTTCAAATCTCATATTTGGTGCAACCTTAACAACCTATGATTCCCTTGATGTTTAGAGGGAGTGTTATGGTGATGTGTGTCTCTTTTCAAACTACCCCCAAATTTTTTACTAGAAATGGGGCCCATATCCCTTGAATAATGGTGCAACTCCAAGCTCTAACAAGAAAAATATTGTCATAGATGAGCATCATAATAAAACATGGTAGAAGGGAATGCTCTTTGAAGATATTCCCACCTATGGGCACCATTAACTAGAATAGCCAATGGTGCACCTTCTCCCTATAAAGCAACCTCATTTTCTCTTTGAGGAGAATAAAGTTGAAGCATGAAATCCCCACTTCCCTTCACTTATATTTTCATTGTGGGAACCACCTATTATTCAATGTACTAATAGTACAAGCCGAGGCTCACTGAGGTTTGAGTTGCTTATAAAATGAGCACCAAGGTGATGCATGGAAAGTTGATGAGCGAGTGCTATTCCAAAACTATTTTATATTTTACTTATTGGTAGAATGTGGAGCCACCATGTGATGAGTTGGTGCTCCTCCTGAAGGGAGTTGAGAGCTGTTTTGTGAAGGATGAGCGTGGGAGTGCCACGTGGTGCCAACCGATGGAGTCGATACTTAGCCAAAAACTTGCAAAGGGACCTAGATAAAAAGTGAAGGCCAATACATGACGACTGCCCAAAACTTCAAAATGTGGATTTGATCCATAGTATTGGTGAGTTGTAGGGGGAATCTACCTACAGATGGAAGAACCCAAAATTATTGGTTATGGCCCAAAATGTAAAACTATAAAAGGAAAGGGCACCACAAAACTTACAACTTCTAAAGAGAAAATCTTATGGGTGTCCACTCATCCCAGATGAAGGTTGAGCCTTCTTTTTTAGATGTAAATTTTATAAAATCTCCTCAAAATCAATATGCTCAAGCTAGGAGTAACCTTTGGCAATGAAACACATATTTTAAGTTTCAATGTTACCATCAAATTCTATGTTCTTTTGAACACACATTTGTAGTAAACTTATTTCCATCCTTTAGGAAAAAGAACCAAATCCCATGTATGATTCTTCCCTACTGCAACCATCTCCACATCCATGAATTATTTCTATAAATCACAACCATCCTTTCCTATTTCATCCTTAATGGTTCTAGAATCATTAATGTTAGACAAAAAAATAAATATACATCTAAAATTAGGCAACCTATAACTTTATAGTTTCCTCTTCTACTTAGTCCTAAAAAATTGTGATGGGTCATCCCACAATAATGTGTCAAAGTTTATGGCCTAAGTGGAACATTGAAATCAATATTGCTAACTAGATTTTGACTTTCTATCACTTATAAAAAGAAAACCATTAAGAATTTGAAGATGACATAAGCAAGTGATTTTTTATGTTTCTTGTTCAGATTCTAAATACATACTTTGAAAAAAAAGAAAAAATTATCCTTTTTGAAACATTTATTTATATTTTTTTAATACTTTATAGTATTTAAACGAGTGATCTTATTACATAATGTAAATGTTTCAATAAATAAGATAAACTCATAAATTTTTATACATCGATCATTAACAAGTGCAGTTTTTTTAATAAATTTGTTACATAACTTATTTATTATTATTTTTTTCTTTTCTATTAATTATAATCTACTGTAAAATTATTCTATAATACATAAATTTTTATATATATCTATTTATTTTAAAACAAGGACATCAATATAGAGAGTGGATATATTTTAAAGATTTACTTCTACTTATATTTATTTTTCATATATGTTGCCAAATATAAACCTTAATGTTTGGTAAAAATACGTATGTTCACTAGAAAATATTAAATAAATATAATAATTTAATAAAATATGTCACAAAGTATACTTTTTGTAAATCTTACTCTTAGGGCTATGGTATTGAAAAAATATCATGTCATAGTGACCCTATTTAATGGTCCGATCCTTGCTTCACAATATAAAAATATTTTGAAAACAAGGTGAGAAACAAGAGGAGGGCATCATAAGAACCTTTGAATTAACTTACCTATAAACAAAAAGTACCTCATTTGAAGATAATTTAAATTGGTCTACAATATTTTGTTCAAAGATACCTTACATAAGGGATTTTGAGTGTGGAAAATTAAAAAATATATATCAAGGGCCTTTAGTTAAAATTATTTATGCTGATTCAAAATCCTCATTGAATTCAAAAGTCATGATGTACATTTTTATGGAAGGTACTTAATTTGAATGTATAGTTTCATTTAAAGGTTTCTTATCATTTTTGGCACCTTGAGATCATTCTTTTTCACATTGCACAATTGGGACACACTATTGAGAATGAGGGATCACATAGGTGGAGGTTCTACTTCTTCTTTCAAACAATTTGAGCTCTTTGTATTAACCTCCTCATCTAGTCTAACTTGAACCTATAGTTTTGATTTTTTTGCAACATTCATAGTCTCTATCTATAGTTTCATTTGTTTTCCTAACATCTTTTGGTTTCTCAATATTAGTGGAAGGTTTTATCTCCTTGTAAAATTAATTTTTCTATAGATAATATTTCTTTACACAAGATCCCAAAGATTGTACCCTTTCACACTACTGTAATATCTAACAAAGATACATTTAATAGCCTTAATATCCAACTTTCTTTTCCCTAGGAAAAAGGGCATATTACTTGCAACCAAATCCATTAATATGGGTATGTGCAAGATCATAATGGGCCAAAAAGTGGCGATATGATGGGTATGTGTAGGGTATGTAACTGATGACTTTTTTTTTTACCCAAAATTGATGAAACGAAAAAGGGTTTTTAAAGGAGATTCTCAACTTTCCACCAATATAAATTATGCTTTACTTTGAATTTAATAAATAATTATTATTCATTTTCTATTTGAATTCTGACTAAAGTCGATTGATAGGTTGATTGAAAAACATCTAAATTAAACATTGGAAACTATAACTTTAACACTTATACCTCTATGAACTTCGAGCTTTCATAAAGGGAAATGTGCTTAAAGTATAGACATCTAGGGTCACACAAGTTTTGATTGTTAAGTTGCATGATATCACTTTCCAAGTCTGAAAACATATCAAACAAAATAATCTAAAACTACAAAAATCATCACACTACTTCCAAATACTGAAACTGGGAAACAAATGTGAACAGAGGCCACTTCTGCTACTATTTATGTCACATTTGACCAAAAACCGGCCACATTTGCTAGAAAAATCTCACTTTTTCTCTATGTCCCATAACAACCATTGATGAAAATTTGTTGCTTTGTCATAATCCAGGGCACTTGCTTCAAAAATGGCCACACTTAATCTTTTTCTGTCACATTTGAAAAAAAATTCCCAGTGCACCTGACCAAAAGTTGGTCTCACTTGCCAAGAAATTTCACTTCTGACTATGCAAATCATCACATTGAGAAAAAAATACGCACAAAGACCACACTTGACATTTTTGTTTGCACTTGCAACCCAAAATCTAACACACTTGACACAAACCTGGTTGCAGTTGATAAAATTGGCCACTTTTGTTCACAATTTATTGCTTCTGCTAAAAAACCATCACTTTTACTTAGTGCTCTACTAAAAATTAGAAAGATAATCCAAAACTAGTTACAAGGTCTTTTCTTTAAAATTAAAAAATTGGAAACCCAAGATATGTCATATAGTCCTTCATCCACTCTCAATATTTCATCCTACTTTTGGAAATCAAAATCAAAACAAACAAACTTGGATTATTCCCTCACCCACATTTCTAAGATATTAACAGTTGCTTAAAACTAAAGGCTAGTTCAAGTAAGCTTTTCCACAACATATCCTCTAGAAGAAGTAGTGAAATATCGATCCAAGCCTTTCAACATTTTGAGATCCAAGAATAGTGTCATTCCAAAATAGCACTCAAAACTTAGGGTATTGAGCTTCATAACAACCATATCAAAACACCATCTCACTTTATGACCATTTGGAAAATAATTGCTCCAGTTAAACAACTAAACCTTACACCAGCTATCATACAAACAAACTTCAAACTAATTGAAGGGGAACAAACAAACATAGTCAATAGTTTGAGAAGCTTCATGAATTGAGACAAGACAAACCCCAAACTAGTAGAGAAATGTAGCAAGCATTATGGATAAAGAAGATGAGAAAGAATACAACATAGATGAGAGACCCCTGCTACCACCTATTGTGTGGCAATAGGTATCTATCCTTCATGATCTCCAGCAAGAGAAAAATCCTTAAAAGGAATTCCATATTCTTCCTTTCAAAGAAATGTCCTAGTCTAAAGTTTTCCAAGGGACACATTGTGAGATCTTACCGCAACTGGGAACTCTTTCTAAGGAATTTCTATAGACACTTTTTAATGGGTGAACCATACTTGAACACTTAATAGAAAATCCAAAAATAAAAGTAATTTGATTTTCCTTAAAACATAAAATCCACAAATAAAGGTGTTCCTCTTCTGTAGCTAGGAGTCACAGAAATGTTCACAAAAGCTTGCCAGTTGTTTATGACAACTACAAGATCAAAAAATAGAAAGAACATGGAAGAAAAAAAAAATATTGCATACCACAAAAAAACACCACAAAAAATGAAAGTGACCCATCGGGATATAAGCCAAATGTCCTCAAAACACCGCAAAAGAGACTCACATTCAAAGAAACATTTACTACGGAAGAGATAAACTGTAAACAACAAGAAGTGATGGAGCAATCAAACCAAAACCCAAAAGATGTGGTGATAGAAGAAGTGGATAATGAAGAGGAGATAAATGATGAAGAGCTATTTTAACATTCTAACAACCCCAAGGTGCTCAAATTAATGGACCAAATATTGAAAAATGACCCAAATTCTTATTTCTTCAAATTAGCACAAAGCAGTTCTAAATTGCCAATAGAATTTAACATGGAAGCTCTCAAAGATCCCAAACTTAATCCCCTAGTGGAGAACTCATTTGTGAGACATATATTTGAATGCATGAAGATTCTAAATATGTCGCCCATATTTACACAAGGAAAAGATAAACTAGTGGAAAACTCCTTGTATAGAAAAGAAACTCAAATTGAGCAAGCAACAATAGCCCAACATTATCAAGAAGGTCCATTCCAATATGTACCAGAAAACAAAAATCCACTACTAGGACAATACATGCCTCAAAACACTTCATATATTGGCCCTTCCTAAAATGTACAAAATCAAGGAGGCAGATTCCCACAATAGTACCATCAACAAGGATGGTCTTACGGTCACCTTCCCAATCAACAATATCAACAACAAGGTATGCCAAAGGGCACACTTCCCATTTCATTCCATCAATAAGGTAACCTACCCACACACCAATAGGGAAACCTTCACTATAGTTCACCCCAATAACAAGGTATGCCATAGATCACCCTTCCCAATTCATCCCATCAACAAGGTGACCCATTAATGCACCATCAGGGAAACCTTCACTATAGTTCACCCCAACAACAAGGTATGCCATAGGGAACCCTTTCCAGTTCATCCCATCAACAAGGTAACCTGCCAACACACCATCATGGAAACCTTCACTATAGTTCAACCCAACAACAAGGTATTCCATAGGGAACCCTTCCCAGCTCATCCCATCAACAAGGTAACCTGCCAATGCACCATTAGGGAAACCTTCACTATAGTTCACCCCAACAATAAGGTATCCCACAAGGCACCCTTCCCAGTTCATCTCATTAACAAAGTAATCCTCCAATGCACCATTAGGGAAACCTTCACTATAGTTTTCCCTAGCAACAAGGTGTGCCACAAAGAACCATTCCCAATTCATCCCATCAACAAGGTAACTCACCAACACACCATCAGGGAAACCTTCAATATAGTTCTTCAAAAAAACAAGGAACTACCCCTCCTTATGTCCAATAGGGAGCTAAACCTCCTTACATCCAAAAAGGAGTTAATCCTCCTTATGTCTAATAAGTAGCTAACTCTCCTTACATTCAATAAGGTTTTAACCCTCATTCCACCCATCATGGTTACCAATGTCCTATACCTCAATAATACTCAACTTATGATCAAAACATGATAGGACAACAAGGTCATTACACACAAGATTCCCAAACAAACAAACCAAAGATAGAGGTGGAAATGCAACTATAGGAACTGACTCAGAGAATATTGGACATGTAGGTAGGGAAACCAAAGAAGACTTATACCCTCAAGGATATATTTCCATTTCCATTTTGACCATTCCATCACTATGCTTCCCTTTCCAAAGAACTTCAAGATACCAAAGTTTGATAAATATAAATGAAAAGGAGATCCAATAAAACATGCGAGGGACTTCTCGGTAGCATTCATGGAAGTCCAAAACAATGACTCTTACCTTATGAGGCTATTTCCCCATAGTCTTACTGGTCATTCCATGGAGTCGTTTTCCCATCTACCATTAGGAGTCAAAATATTTGATGAACTATCTACCAAATTCATAACACACTTCTCTTTCAATATAAAAAAATAAATCACACAAAATTAAGTAGAGTCAAGGAGAGTCCTTCACCTCCTACCTTCAATGATGGAGACACAAGGCTAGTTGATGTAAATCACCTATTTTTGATAAGGAACTAGTCAACATATTTGTTTCAAATGTCCAAGCAGAAGTCAACTACCAACTTACCATGTTGTGTCCCATAAAATTTGTAGAGGCCATTGTGAAGGGACTACACATAGAAAGGTCCCTTGTATCAAGAGGAGTGATCAAGCTAAACAACCTAAGAGACATTTCCTCTAATTCAAATGAGAAACCAAAAATTTGAGCCAAGAAAAAAAATGTCACAAATGATGGAGTGGTGGATGCAAGAGCGGTATGGAATGTGAAAAATCCAAATCTACCTCAAAGAAAGCCTCAAGTGGTACAAACGAGCTATACTCCTAATAATTACCAAAATAACCAACTTACATATCCCCAAAACAATCAAGCATTCAACCACTAGACATATGAGGGAGGGCAACGGATACAATATGATCAACCAAGAAGGAAGTTCATAGTATTAGGAGAGCCACTTGAGATGTTCATGCATAACTAGTGCAACATAACCTCATCAAGGTTAATGATCACCCAAACTATGAGGAGCCCAACTTCAAAACACCATGGTACAATGAGAAGGACTTGTGTGAATTCCACAAAATTAAAGGACATACAACCAACAACTACATGAGACTCAAGCACCTCATACAATACTTGAGAGCCAAATGAGAAGTAGATGTCAAACATCATCTTGGGAATAGGGACCTCCATATACACACCAACCCAATTCCAAACCACACTATAAGGAATGACAAAGGAAAGGACCAAGACTATCACAATGCTAACTATAATTATGGTGACATAGTTCTACAAACCCTCTCTCAAGTGGATGAAAATAGGGTGAATGTAGTGACTATATGAGGTAGATACAACAATCATAATATAACTACCCATCGAGGTTGAGTTACAATACAAGTAGCCCCACCTAAGCCCATTGCTAAGTCACCAAGTGACTACAATATTGTGGCAATTGAAAATGATTCCCGCTTTGATCTCAATCCTAGAACTTCTAAAATTATCACCTACACATAGGGAGATACTTGAAAAGGAATTAGAAAGATAAGTTTCTAAAGAATTCAATTCAGATTAGTTCCAAGACATGGTTGGAAAAATAATGACCAAACACCATATAGTCTTTTCTGAGAAAGACCTTCCACAAAAGTCATTCCATAACCAAGCTCTATATGTAGAGGTTGGTGTTCACAAAAACATGGTCAAGAGATTGTTGATGGATAATGGTGTAGGTCTAAACACATGTACCTTGAAATTCATCAAACATTTGTGGTATTCTATCAATGTGATAGAAAAAGAAAAAAGAATTACTATAAGGGCCTATAATGATTTTGAGAGGAATTTAGAAGGGACAGTCAAGCTACCAATGCAAATAGGACTAGCCATCACAAAAACTACATGTCAAGTACTTGACCTTGATTTTTCTTATAACCTCTTCCTAAGACACCCTTGGATCCATGCATTACAAGTAGTATTGTTGACCTTTCACCAATGCCTAAATTTTAACCATGAAGAAAAAGAGGTAACATTATATATCCATCCTGGACCCTTCCACTTTTGTGCAAAGTCGAAAGAGAAGTATAATAAGATCCAACATATACCAAGCAATGAAATATCCTTCCATTCATTCTCATATGTTGACCCTTCCATGCTACCATCAACCTCAACCAAGATCACATCAAGTGAGAAACCAAAAATGGAAACCAAGGTTCAAGTACTAGACAGGGGTAATGGAAATTATCACTTCAACCAATCATTCTACATTGGCATGCTTCCACCAACACACAAAGTCTATGTAGGTTTGAAAGAGTTCAAGTATGCTCAAACAATGCAAATGATAGCCAAAACCATGATTTTCACTAAGTGGAGAGATATGAAGGACAAAGAGATATTCAAAGAGGACCAAAAGGAACCAGAAAAGCCACAACCCATTCTAATTGATCCTAACAATAAAGGTTATCAATTAGCTAAATAAATGGGATATCAAGAAACAGGTGGTCTTGGGATACACAAACAAGGTTGATGGGAGCCTATCATAGTGGAACAAAGAAAGAAAAATATGGGACTAGGTTATGAGCCAAAAGGCATGGTTACTCCAAAAACAAGATGAACCTCTTTTAAGAAACAAGAAACTTCTACTAGCATTAACACATTAGATATCTACCATATCATGGACAACAATTTACCCATCGAATACTTATTCGACAACTTTAGCCTTCATAGGTTCTGTCTCCAATTTATAAAAAAAAAATCAAATATCTATTATTATTCTGGAATGGACTCTAACAAATACGAATGGGATTCTCCTTTATCACTAGATATGTTTCCCCCACTTCTAGTAATGACGACCTAGACACTCAATGGGAGAAAGATACTAGAGCTATATTAACCATTTCAATAACCTTCATAAGCTTTGTAGATAATGATGATAGCCTACCCATCTACTACCCACAATTGATAGATTGGAATGAACAACAACATACACCTATTTTGGATCAATTCTAGAACTATCAACATACAAATAGGAGATGAAAAAGAAGGGTTCAACATGTAGCTTGAATATGATGCATACTTTGGTGGAGAGATTGAATCCTCTACTCACAAAAATGGAAGAGAAAACATAAAAATAAAAATGGCATCCCCTAGAGAATACCACAAGGTGGCTCTATTGAACTCAGAAAACAAGATAATAAAGGACACATCTAAAGGTGAAAACCTCCCCAAGGAACTTGAGGATGGAGGGTTCAATCTCCCCATATTTGAATATCAAGAAAAATCAATGCTCCTAGTAGAATAAGTAGAGTCCATAAATGCTAGCACAATTGAGAACACAAAAATCACATACCATGTGACATCGCTTGATCCTAAAGAGAAAGAAAAATTCAAAGAATTCATCAACAACCTAAAAATAAACTTTGCATAGAATTATGCAGATATGCCTAGACTAGATCTAGTACTAGTGATACATCATTTGGTTGTATCCCCTAGAGCAAAGCCTATCAGTTGTATTTGTGACACAAAAGCTGAGACACTATATCTTAAACAGAAAGGTAAAGTTGGTTTCAAAAGTAGACCTACTAAAATACCTACTAGCAAAAGAAACCCTAACTGACATAATTTCTAAGTGGGTAATGATTCTAAGTGAACTTGATATAGTGTATGTGGATAGAAGATCCATCAAGGGAAAAATCATAGTAGACTAGCTAGCTAAAACACCCATAGAAGATCACAAGCCTCTTAAATAGAATTCCTAGATGAAGGTATGTTGTTGATAGAATAGACAGACCATTGGATCCTATACTTTTATGGATCAAACACTCAACATGGCTCTAGAGTAGGTATTCTATTTCTCACACCCTAAGGATATTGTATACCCAAGGAATACATGATTTCTTTCCTGTGCACAAACAATATCTCAAAGTATGAAGCTCTAGTCACATGGCTCAAGATGGTTATTGAATGGAGAATAAAAGAACTACAATTCTTCAAAGACTATCACCTAGTGATCAAATAGGTAAAATGATGAGTACCAAATAAAAGACGGCAAGTTGATGCCATATAAAAGAATGGTAGATATCTTTAAGGAATAGTTTTTCACAATAACTTTTGAGCATATCCCTTGGATCAACAATAGAGCAAATGATGCCATGGCAACAATAAGATCATTTCGTGATATTCCAAAAAATGTTACTAAGTATGAGTTCCTAGTGGAGAAACTGCTTGGCATACCTACATTCCACATCCTGAAATTAGAACTAGTATGTGTTGTTGTTTTTCCTAACTCCCCATATTACCAAGACACATTTGATTACATCCAACATGGTATCATACCACTTGACCTAACAAATACCCAAAATAAGACCTTTACCCGTAGGACTTCTCAATTTATGTTCCTAGGAGATACCCTATATCTTCATAGTCTAGATGGTATGATACTCCAATGTCTTAATGCAAAAGAAGTGAAAATGTAATTATAAGAGGTACATGAAGGTATTTGTGGTTCCCACTCTAGTGGACCTAACCTAGTACAAAAACTACTCAGAAAAAAGTACTATTGGCCCTCCATGGAACATGAGTGCATTCAATATTCTAGAAAGTGTCATCAATGCCAACATCATAGTGACCTTTTTCATTCACTAGCATAGGAGTTGAGATCCATCACAACACCATGGCCTTTCTCACAATAGGGATTAGACCTAGTAGGTAAGATTTCTCTAGCTTCTTCTAACAAGAAAAAGCTTATTATCATAGAAACAAAGTATTTCACTAAATGGATAGAAGTAATTCCATTGACCTACATCACTAGAAAATAGATATCAAAGTTTATTCTAAATTATCTAATTTGTAGGTATGGAATTCAACAAAAAATAATAACAGTCAATGAAACCCCATTCAAGAATCAAGACATCCAAGAAATTTTTTCTAAATTCTCTATCCATCATAGATTTTCCACGCCCTACTATCCCCAAGGAAATGATCAAGCTAAACCATCTAACAAAACAATCCTAAAAATACTAAAAAAGACTAGTAATGAAGCCAAGCACAATTGGAATTTGTAGGTAAACCCAGCCCTATGGGCTTATCAAACCATCAGCCACACCTTTCTCCTTGGTTTATGGATTAGAGGTTGTCTTACCTACCAAGGTAAAAATCCCCTCATTGTGAATCTCACTAAAAGGCATGGTTAGCAACGAAGAATATCAAGTATCTAGGTTAAATGAATTGGACCTCCTAGATGAAAGGAATTTGAGTGTGTTAAACCATCTACAGGTTTATTAGAATCAACTTAAACAAAGCTATGAAAAAAGGATCATGGACAGGAACTTTCAAGTTGGGGACTTGGTACTCAAAGAGAATCAGAAGGTACAACTGAATCAAGATGAAAAATGCAAGTTTGAACCCAACTAGTTAGGCCCATTTATTATCACAACAAGCTATGGGGATGAAGCTTATCAGCTGGCTACTCCTAAAGGAGAACCCTTAGTTGAACTGCAAGGCATTAGCCACCTTAAGAGATTCTACACTTGAAGCACATCATAGTACCCTAGGAGAAAGGGTAAAAATTCAAAAAAACTCATAAAATAAAAAAGAAAGAAAAATAATAAAGAGAAATAAAATGTTCTTTAAGTGAAAACCACTTTGTAGTGCTCGTAGAATAGGTACCATAGTGAAAACCTAGCAAACATGCACTATGTTTGAATAAGACTTGCATCATTATCTATCGATACCATCCAAAGCATTCACACATTCATTCCATAGTAAAGCATGTATCCAACCATGGCTTGTTACTGATTGAGGAGAGTAGTCTTGCATTCAACTAGGAGAAACCTCTTGAAGCTAGTTGTGGATTAGATATTTGAGCATCCTATCATGGTCAAAACTATTGAAAATCAAAAACATCTAAAAACAATAAAAACAAAATAACATCGTTGGATTATTCCTTCACTCAACATTTGCTTGAACCTCATGGCTAGTTCAAGTAGATTTCCCACAAGATATCCTTTAGAAACAAAAGTAGAATATCAATGAAAATTAACAATGTTGGTTACAACCCAAAAAAATGTTTATTCTTTGCATCAACTGGTCAAACTACATGGTCTCTACGTCTATAACATAGGAAAGGCTTATCTCTGATCAACCCCTAAGGCCTTAGGTCAGTCCCCTTGGGTTTCTATCATGATTTATTTCAACTTAGTAAAATAAATAAATAAATAAATAAAACATTTGAAAAACAGAAAAGGTCAAAAACATTCAAAATAAGTGAACTACAAGCCTCTATGTGTATAACATAGGCAAGGCTTATCTTTGATGAGCCCCCGAGACCCTAGGTTAGTCCCCTGAAAAAAAAAACATCATAAAACTCATAAAATCAAAAGGACCTACTCCATCATCACAATACTTATTAAAATTTTCATCCATAATAAACAAATCATCACATTCACCCTTTTGATAAAAAAAAACAAACAAGCAAAGAAAACATCAATAGTTAGATCTTTCAAGTAAACAATCACAAATCTTTGATTACAAAACAAATGAAAATAAATTCCAAAGTATAAACTACCTATATTTTAGCAATTCACCAACAAGATCCTAAGATATGCCTTAATAGATCCATTCCTATGATAGACGTGATCAACAACGGATAATAGCTTGAAACCTCAAAACAGATATGGCAAGTGATATTGTAGCTTTTTTTTTATCTTTTTATAGTCATATCTTTATGATTTATTTTATTGACTCATTCCTAGGATCTCTCAAGGATGTCCATAAGAATTTAGAGAAGAAGGAATGCGGGAAATTGAGCATCATTTCAGTTTGTTTTTTGTAATTATTTTTTGTGATACTACCATGGTGAATACTTGCTTTATTGAGTGTATGAAAGTTTTTTTAAGACAATTGTGTAGCAGTTGCATGTTAGGTATTTTATACCTCTTTGTGTAACTAGTCTAAAAAGTTTTAACACAAGCCAACCATATATTTTAAATAAAGTTTTCATATGTCTAGTATGAGCAAGAATATTCTTTGTATGTAGATTCAAATTCTATGCAAAGGATACAAAGTCACCTTGGTCATTAATACCCTGGTGCATATCTATTTTCTATAACAAATAGGATTGTTCAAAATGTGAAGCCTCCAAGCAAATCAAAAGCAAACTCATCAGTACTAACAACATCAAATTTGTATCCATCATCAAATATTTTTTCTAACTAACATCCATCCTCCATCATAATATCATTAGTACCATATCCATCCTGCATACGCAATATCATCAATACATATCATGATGATAATAAAGAAATGAAAACATCATGTATCATGAATAGTCAACATACATCCATCATATATCAACATCATCACATACATAATAAAACATCATATGCATACATTAGAAAAGTACAAAAACATGTATAAGCATGCATCATCATTCATCATCATCCATACATCATCACATAAACATATAATGAGACAAATAAAAGAATGTATATCTCATATATATCATCATCAATGAAACAAGTGTGAGCAGATAATACAAAAATATACATATATATGAGGCCTCAGCTACACCGATGAATATATATATACAAAATAATGTCTATAATATAAGTCTTTGAATAACATCATAAAGATCAAGCACAAATATGACACTCCCCAATAGGAAGAGGAGGACTCTAAAGACTAGACTACAGATTACCCTTTGGATCTAGACGTCTGACATAGTGCCTACCTGACTTGGCACCACCCCCCACAATATTGGGCTCTCCAAACTGTGGATGATGTTGTGCTCTAGAAATAGAGGCCTCATACAGAGTTTGATAATATGTCCACATCTATAACAACTAATCTTGCTTATCTTGTAGACTATCCCACTATGTCCTAATACTATCTCTCTCAATGGTAACAGTTTACAACTATGTCTCTGGAAATAGATGACACCCAATCTCTATATCTCTCTCTTCCCTAAAGCCATCTCTCTCCTACTGAGTTGTGTCTCACTCTACAATGAGAGTGACAATTTGTGCCTCCATGACTTGTCACTGCAATATCTTGACATCCCTAGTAGTCGTCATCTATAATAACTATGCACCTCCATCCCCAAGTGGTGGAGGGGGACCAAGAACCTATCTTGGATCCTACACCCGGTCACCTTGGGCATCATCCTATCGAGCCCTAAAAACCTACTCTTCTAATATCTTAATGTGTTGTCTCTCTCCTCAATGGTCTGTGATGCCTACTCTACCCATTACAGGATCACCGCCAAGATTTGTGAATATCAAAGGAACACGTTGTGCCCACCACTGATCATAATTGAGAGTAGTACCTAGATTCACTAAGACCACTAGCTAACCCCATATGGCTGGAGAAAGATATCTAAATGCAACAACAACATCTCAATTGACTTATAAAACCCAGACATGGAGGTCTCTCTAGTGGTCCGACCAAAATGAGCCTCATAGGTATCTACAAATTGACCCTGTCTCTCCCCAAACTACCTACAAACCCTATCAAGAAGACATCTCTCCAAAACAGAGTGTGTGCAACCAATCAACCATATAGTCTGTTAGTAGTGTACCAACCTCTCTTGATCATCAGGCCATGCCTCACAGTCTATATATGGTCTCCAAACAAAACCTGGAATATCATCGAATATGCAACAGTAGTAGGGAAGTTGTCCAAGCAATGTCTAATGTAGAAAATCTCCATAGTAATAAGAATAGGGATACCTAGTAGTATGATCGAATTTACCATTAGGCCATCTAACTAAGATGTGCTTCTAGGCCCATATCTGAAGAAGAGAGACACCAATAGAAATAGATTTCCCATCATGATGTGCAACCTCATGCATATCTCTATACAGGTGGGAAATGAGACATAGACCCCATTTGTATCTAGTGTCATTCTCAAACATCTACTCTATGCATATACCCAATCCCATAGGAAACTATTGACCTCACCTATCTAAAAAAATATCGCCAAAACCAAACCATAGAGAACAAGAGAAATGAGATCAACACTGCCAACAAAATGTGATAAATCTATCTCTAACTACCAAACCTCTAGATGTCTCATACCAAGTACCCTATCGAACATAATATGTAATGATCTCTCTGTGAATGGGAATGTGGAGTATCCTCCACACATCCTCAAGAGTAATGGTGGCCTCCCCTATAGGAAAATGAAATTAAGAGGCCTCTGAGTGCCACCTCTCCGTGAGCATAGTCATCATCACACTATGACATATGATGGTGGGAATATAATAAATGTGTTGCAATCTAAATATCTTTCTCCAAAATATCAAAACCAACAATCAAATCAAATAGATCTCATGGATGTTTTTCCCTTGACTAGAGTGGATTAAGAACCACCTACAATCATTCAACACAAGATGTTAATTATTTTCTCTAAACATGAAAAATGAACTTAAAATGATGAACAAATTGAATTAAAGTTCCAAATATTCAAAAGTGAAAGTTTTGTGTCAATAGTGAGAAATTTTTATCAAAAGTGATGAAAAAAGGAAAAAACAATGAATTCATTGTCAAAAGTGATGAAAAATTTCAAAGGAAAGAAAATAAAAAATGAAGTTTTTCAAAAGCACAAATTTATCACAAGTGTGACCAAAACAATGACAAGCAAAGGGAAAAAAGTAAGTCAAAAGTGAACTTCGAATGTGCAAAATTAGGTCAAAAGCACAAAACAAGAGAAATTGCATGGGAAAAAAGAAAAAGTGACCCTTTCACAATGTCAAAAGTGCCAAAATTGATGCAAACACACGAGATTCTTAAATCTTGTGCACTTGACTAATTTTACTTCGTACATTAATTATGGAAACATAGAATGATGAAAAAAAAATCGAGAGGGTACATACCAAGGAACTGATGCCTATAGGCCATCCAAACTCTTGAATCAAGTCTGCATAATTTGGGGCTCCTTGAATCCCCACCATAGCTCCTCGACAATTGAAAAAGCAAGAAAACTAGAGGAAATAATTCTCTATAGGCTCAAAGTGTAAATGAGCATAATTAAGCCCTAATCAACTAATTTAACCCTCAATAAACCCTAATTTTTACTTAGGGCACCTTCCTAAGTTAAAATTAGGAGCTCTTGGGAACATTTGAATCAACAACAAAAGACCTAGAGACTTAATTTTTCTCTACACATTGAAACTAAAATAGAACAGTGTCGTAAGCTGACCTCCAAACTAACCTTTTCGGCCAACCTCTCAAGGGGGGAGCATAGAGTCCTACCATCATTCGACTAATCATAGAGGAATAGTGATGCATATAAAATTTTCAAAACTTGATCTTAACATCAACATCTTTTAAACAAAGCAACCAATACTTTGTCTTGAAGAGGGGAAAAATGTAGACACGTAAAATTGACCTAACACTTATCACACATACTAAATAACATCTTCACATCATTAGCATCATTACCATCAAATATCACTACTTTCACATCAATAGCATCAAAAATGTTAATTTCTACTATTAATTGAATAATACGACATTATTTAATTAATTCACATTTTCATTTAATTCGACCAATTAAATAAATTTCATTTATTTAATAAAGTACTAAAACCCTAATTTCTGCTATTAATTGAATAATACAACATTATTTAATTAATTCACTTTTTCATCAATTTTGACCAATTAAATAAATTTCATTTATTTAATAAAGTCTTAATCCAACTTTGTTCCTCTTGATTAATTAAATAGCACTAATTATTTAATTATGTTGCTAATTCACTTTATTCCCCTAAGTCGATTAAATTAATAAAACATAATAATTTGATTGTCATGTTCCCTCCAAAATTTGAATAAACTATTTAGTAACATCATCAAAAATCAAATCAAACAAATGCAATTTTTTTTGTAAAAGTCAAACTTAATTTGCACATTCAACTCCAAAAATAATTAATTAATTAAATCAATTAATTGTTTTTTCTCAACCACTTTCTTGATTAAGAAAATTACAAATCACTAATTAATGCTAAAACTATTTCTTGATTGATTGATCTATTTCCTAACAAATCAATCTATTTCTTGACTGATCAATCTATTCGTCAATCACACTAATTACATAATCAATTTGCATAGATTATGACCATCTAAATCATCTCAGCATCTTTCAATCGCTGATTAAGATATTCTACTACGCAATCTTGATCATCCATTTCAAATCACAAACTCTATATAACAAACCTCTTTCCTCTGAAAAATGGATCAGAGAATCAATACAATTTATGTAACAAAGTAATGCCAAGATCATAATAAAAATTGAAAAAGCTTCAACCAACATCTTTGATCAAATGCATGCACACTCTTCAAAGTTCTCGCACACACAATGAAGGTTTCACATTGATACAAACAACCCCATCTTCGTTGAAACACCCTAACATGGGATGGTAATATTTCGTTTGTTTTTTAATTCATTTTGATATTGTAGGATTTCATTGTTTGTTTTCAGTAGTTTAGAATGTTTCATTTGATGAGTGAAGGAATGAATCTTTATTGTTGTTTTTGATTTAGATTAGTTTCTATTCAATGCAATTATCTTGTTTATTCTTATGGATTTCCCCCTCACACAATAGATAAACAAAAAATGATACCATAAAACAATGATTTACATGGGTAAAACCCTTTTTGGAATAAAACAAAACACTCTAAAATAGGAATAATGTATTATCAAATTTGAAATAGGATTTCTATATACTTTCAATGCAAGTATTTATAGGATTATTTCACTTGTAGTAAAATTGGAAGAAATTTGGCAGCATTCTAATAGCACCTTTGTACGTAAAAACTATCACATGAAATCACTTCATCAAGTACCATTACAAAAAAATTAACAAATTAAAAATCACAAATTCCTTACAAAACCATCTTATAAAACTCCAAAAAGATAGCAGCCAACTTGGCAATAATTTCTAGCACCACCTATAACCTCTTGTTTGACCCAACCAACATGGGCACCCAAATTATCATCTCAAACCATCTCAAAATAGGAACCATAAAAATAATAATAAATATTTTCATAGATAGTCAAGATTCTAAAGTAACTCCTATATTCTTTGCTCTTATGCATCATAAGATACTATCATAATTTGTCATAGAATCCCACAAAAGAGAGAAAATCCAAATATACCAAGTATATCCACCTTATGATAAAATACAATAATACACTAAATCAATGACATGGAATTAAATTCTTACACAAATTACAATTCACCATTTGAGGTAGATCATAAATATTAATTAAAATATAATATTAAATATATTAAATAATTATGAGAAAATACTAAATAATCAATTACATTGGGTACTTGAAAAGGTTGAGGTATCTTAATTTCCAAAATTATCCCAATTTTGAAATAAACTATAAGAGACTTAGGTAGCATAAAATCATGGAATCAACTAATAGGGGCCAACAAGCCTATGAACTTCAAACACCATCTAAACTTCTCTATTCTCACAAATTTGGTCAATGAAAAATTTTCATCAAAGTCATTAGCATTTCTATATTCACCCTAAAATTTCCTTGACCATTTCTAATAATTTAGGTTTCTAACTCTTGCTTCCACCCTTTATTTTTTTTATTTTCTTTTATCGTTTAAAATAATTGATCAAAATTATGGATAATATTGAATTCCTTTGTAATAACTATGTTTTCTAGATGAAATTCTATTATTTTTTCATGACTATAAGTCTCTTTGTTGAAAAATGTCTACAATGAACTATTGAGTTACCCTTTAAGTCATGACCTAACAATTGAAGCCTTGAGATAGTTGAATTCTATTCTAGAATTTGATTTTCTTTCAAGAGAGGCAAATTTCACTATGAATTTTATCTATGTTGAATATGATTGTAGATAATTTTAAAACCTATCTTGTCTATCATGAAAATACAAGGAATACATTGATGTAATTTATAAATATTTTAAGAGTATTTTTATTGCATACCAATGAAATTTCTAAGAATGGACATATATTATCTAGGTACTT
>VDFB02382953.1:0-12057 GCA_007258455.2 Sequoia sempervirens
CTAAAGAATTATCCAATTTGTTATACTCCGACTCAAAGAGGGATTTTTCCAATTGATAAGATTTAGTCAAAGACTGAGATCTTCTGCACTTCTGGCTCTGCAAGACCAAGGTGGGTCAACCTCTACAATGCCTAAAGGCTTTAATGCAACTATGCATAAACATTGATTTTTATAGCAGATAACTTCCAATGAAAATAGACCAAGGAAAGCATTGAAAACCTCAAATTTGGCTGCATTCTTGGTATTTAAATTCTCACTTAGCAATTGGGAGGCATAAATCAACACTAAACCTCAATCAAACAACAAAGATTTAAAATGATTTTAAATTTATAATTTGTTTCTGAGATGCATTAAGCTGAATGACAAATCAGTGCCTAATTCTGGGCCATGGAGTCAAATGCATAAAATGAGTTCACTAGCAAATGAACTTCAACCAGTGGATTTACAATTGTTAATGCCTTACACCAACACATCCACTCCTGTTGTCAATCAAATTCTTCTTACCGGATCCAACCTGCACACTTGAAATCACAATTATCTACTCAACATAATTTAACCATTTCTTTGAAATAGACCCATGAACAAATAAAACAATCTTAGGGAAACTGAGATGAAAAAAACAAACATACTTTGTATTATTAAATTTATATGACTAAAAATGTACAAACCTAGAGACAATTTGATGACATTTATGAATTGCTTGCATAATTTGGCTGATATTTACTCATGAAATCAATAATTAAAGCTTACAAACTCAACTCATAACTCAAATTCAACATTCCTCTATCTACCCAACCCATATAGAAATTCAGAACCCTTTTCAAATAAGAATAGAAGAGAAGATATAGATGGAAGGAAAACTCTAGAAGTTGATCTATTGATGACATTTGGAAACTTCTCTCCCATTGATCAACAAAAAAGAAAAGCATCTCTCCTCTCTCTTCCCTTTGCGACAACAAATTTTTCCTCCATTTCTTGCCTTTGCTTTGCAACAACAAATTCACTTCACCATGAAAAATCTCCATTCATTCAACCAGTAGTTGAAAATGTCTTTGTTCTCCCATGGAAGCTTCATATTGCCTTTGTTTCTGCCTTTTATTTGCTGCACATTAAATTTTCATTTTATTATTTTCCTCCAAATATTAAAGTTTTCTAACTTTAATATTGAGGCTTTGATTTTATTTTCACCAGCTGCAAATTACAATATTCACTTTTAAAAAAGAGAATATTCCTCTTTCTTTTATCTCTGTTCATTCTTCTTCACAGTTGAAGAGAATGTGTCCCCGTGAAATGGTGTTTTTAGAAACTAAAGCCTTAGTGAATATTTTATTCACTTTGTCCAATTATTCCACCCGTGCACTTTATATTTCCCAACAACATTTAAAAGCCTTTAGTTTAAGAGGTAAAAGCATTTAAAATTTTGGGTAAAATAATTTACCCATACTAATATTCACCTTTTATTCCTCCATGTACCATTTAAAAATGTTAAAAAACTTTTATAAAATCACTATATGGGTGAATATTTATCCAACCCATGTATTTCTCACCATTTAAAACAAAAATCAATCGAGCAAATAAAAGATTTTTATTTTATACTCTGTGCCGATGGATTTTTAATATTTATGGAGCCTCTCTTAAAAAATATTTACTCATGCATTTAAAATGCCCTGGGCCCACCAAAGCTTGTGGAGCAATCTCACCAACCCCACTGGAAATAATGGGTACGCACATTGGGACTACGAGATAATGAGGGAGGGCTAGAATTTAGCTGCATTCTAGCTTGCTCGATAGCTATCGATCCTTCTCCACTTTTCTTTGTGCCCTAATTCTCCTTCATGCTTCAACTACTCGACAACGTTTCTCTGTTCTGCAAATCTTCCATTCTCTCCTTTATTACAAAAAGACTCTGAACAAAGTTCCTTTATCCTTTATTCTTTGATGGATTTCTACGCCCTCATGATGGTTTGAGCCCTCCCCTGGCATGTGGTAGCTACCTTCAGTGTTTTCTATTTGCACCAAGCTTCATACCTTTGTCTAGCTTTGATGGCGCCCCATTGAGACCTCCCTCTTCTCAATGCGCAAAAAAATTGCTAATTGCACTTGCTTTAAAGTTTCTGGAGTCTTTTCAACACATTCATTTTGTGCATATAATGCATCTTTTGATGGGGTCCCATTCTTTGTGTTGGCGCGAGCTCTCCTTGAGCTACGTTGTCATTCTCATTAGCTGCAATATTCTAGCTTTCTCCATCCTTGATATATTTTCAATTGCACATACAAAATACCTCCTTCCAACTAGCATGCTGTATCTCCTTGCATATGCTTGAAAGTTTCTAAGACATTTTCAACAAATCTGTTTTGTGCATATGCAGCCAACATAGCATTTCTTGAGACCACATTTGTTCGGGATTTTTGACAATTTCACCTTCCTTGTGTTGGTTGGTGCTTCCTCCTCTGCTTTCACTAAAGTCTCTTCAACAACTTCATTTTGTGCATATCAACTACAATTTGAATGACATTATGTGAAACCACAGTTACCTGGTATTTCTCAAAAAGCAAGTTCATACACTTTGTCTATGTTGCGCCATACACTTCACACAGTGGGTGAGTCCTTGAAGATATCCATCGTTCTCATTGCCCTATTGCATTTGCTTGATATTTCTTTTGAGGGCCTTTCAACAAATCTCTTTTGTGTATATGCGCGCCTATGTCTTATGCTGTCCCTTCTCTTGCAACCTTGAATCACCCCCATTGGCAGTGACTGTGAGATGAATTTTTGTCCATTTTAAATACCTTCTTCTGCTTCGTTGACTATACCCTACCCTTCTAATTGCATTTGTGTGAAATTTATGAAGTTTTTTAATAGTCCATTATGTGCATATGCTGCAAGTGCAATGTTCTATATAACCCAAGGAGGATGCATCAAATAAGATGAGGAATCAGTTTCATTCACAAACAATGATAGCCTTCATTTCTCCAATGCTCTTCAAAACTACAAAATTATTTATTAATGCTTGAAATGCATCCAATTTACCTTTGATGAATCCTCATTCTCCTCTCTAATCAAATCAATCCTATTCAACAAACCTACATAGTGGCCTTCTGTTGCAAAGTCGTTTCTCCTGTCTTGGCATAGTGGCTGCCTTCAACACTTACAATTTCTTCCCTTCATAGCATACAGACCCTTTGTCTCTCCACACCCACTTTAAAATACACTTTCAAGCTATCTTAGAATACTTTTTCATACTTTGGATCCATCCTTTCATCGTATAAGGCTATGAGTCAATCACTTCCATTTCCATGTTACTTTGGTGATGACATGGGCAGTTCTGACTTCCTCTTACCTATATCTTAAAACATACTCCCAATCTGGTATTATCTTATCTATGCTGTCTTTGATTTCATCCACCCCCGTATTGATCTTCTATTTAGCTCTTCATCAAACATTCACTGGTTTGTTGCCTAAGAATTGCTGAAACTCACTGTTCAATCCATGGAACAAAATACTAGAAAGAAAAAAATTTCATCCATTCAATTATTGGATCTATTTTTTAATTGAAGCAAATTGATCCATATGCACTTATGAGAGGAGACTCCATTGAGAAAAATCTCCTTATTTCCTTCTAATCTTTGATGGAGAAATGGTAAATTTTTTAAACAAAACTGCTTATCCAACTCCTACCAGACAATGAAGATCAATATCATGTGGAAAAATCCCTTTGTTTAGTTGGTTCCTCACATGCTAACCAATTCAAAGCAATTCACATGAAGTGATTGCCACAATGCAACATTCACAATTTTACAAATGTGCAAAACATGCCAGGTCCTTGTGTGAGCTCGACTAATTTTTTTCTTTCTTTTTCAAACAAGTTTTACCTTAAATTGATTTGAAACTACTTTTGAATGCATCAAAGATGGAGAATTTGAATTGGGTTGCCATTAAAACTTGCTTTCTGGCACATTTGAAAAATGAGCAAAATTGGCCAGGTGGGCTCTGGAATCAGCTTGGGAAATCAGTCAAACAACCTCCTGGAGCTATAAAAATGTGTAGGCTTGTAGTGTAACTAAGGGTTAATTTTAGGTTAGATTAAAGTTAGAAAATCAATAGAAATCAAGAAACCCAAAGAAATTACAAAATAAAATGAAATCTAAAATAAAGAACGATTATACCAGCTAATCGCCAAGACCTCCATGATTCACTTTTGTAACACCTTCTAACTTGCTAGCTGATGGGTTGCCCTCAGATTCGACATGCGAGCAATCTGGAAATAAAGTCTAAGTCCTACACCAAGCTTTGAAGGATTTGATCAAAGTCTATGTCTATGCCTAAATATGCCAAAAACTTAATGAAAATATGACAATAAATGCAGCAATTTATGTGAAATATCTAAGTATGTCAGTGCGTCAATGTGTAATCTAAAAATGAGAGCAAAATAGCATTTTATAGAAAATGTCATTTTGAATGGATGGACGAGATCGACTTTTGATAGAGACCTAAAATTAGAGGACGAGATTAAATCTGACAATCCCTAATCAGGGTTAGGGGGTAAAATCCTTAAGTGGTGATTTGATTTCATCACGAGAGAATCGAGATGGGGAGATGGAGAGCAAATGAGATAGTGAATTGAAAATAAAGATTTCAAAATCCAAGAAGATAAGAGTTGGTGAAGATCATATTTGAAAAATCAATAATTTGCCCGATTACTTGATTTTGGGAGGAAAGTCACCAATTTTAATTAAATTAATTCAAAATATGGATTTTGTGAAATAATAAATAATCGATTTTCAGATTATTTACCAAAATGGACTATCGATTAAGAATGTGATGACATTTTAAATAATTTCATTTATTTAAAATGGGGAAGGAATATTAATTTTGACAGTAAAAATAGTAAAGGAAAAGCCAATTATTTAATTTATGAGAATATGATCAATAATTAAATAAATTAATCAATTCATTTAATTATGACAATTAGTGACATTAAATAAATAGATAAAACTTATTTATTTAATAATTAGGAAGAAATGACTGAAGAAGGGTGATTAAATAAATTAAGAAATTTATTTAATTAAGGGAAGACTTAGACAATTAATGACGTATTTAATAAATAAATAAAATTTATTTATTTAATAATCATGAAGAATAAAGGACATGAATTAATTAAATAATTATGAATTATTTAATTAATAGTCGAATGTGGACCAAGGACATAATTAAGATGTCATAATTATGCTAGGATGAAAGTGGTAAAAATAGAGCTTGTAGGCCTAGGTCATTTTAAGTGTCTACATTTGCCCTTCTTTGTCATAATAGCATGTAAGCATTGTGACAAAGAAAATAAGTCAAAGCCATGCCCCAGTGAAGGTGTAGAGTATCAATGCCCCCTCGGGAAATTTTTCAAATTTTGGGTCGGCGGCAGAAAAATTTGTAAAGGGTCCCAATAAGTCAATTTGATGACTAGAAAAACGATGGCGCAGACGGTTTCAGATTTTGACATGTTTAAGGCAACCAATAGGGTGGTCAAAGTTGGTCAAATGAGCCTCCAATAATAACTTAGTTGACAAATGCCATTTTGACTTTATAAATAGGTTGACAAAGGGGTAAAGGTCAATTCATTTCTACTATTCACTTTGTAAATTTTCGAGAGCCTAGAGCGAAAAGGAGTGCAACAAGGATGGTGATTTCAGTGACAGAGCATTGCGGTGAGATCGTGCGGACTTTCAAGCAACCAGAGGGCTCAGAGCTAGCGGTATGTACCCCTATCCCCCTTTGTAATTTTTTCATTTTGTGTGCCAAAAGTTAGGTTTTAGGAGGAACAACGAATGCACCACGATGCATATGCATGCGCGTAAGCCGCATTCACCTTCGCGTTCGATGCATTTGATGCATTGTGACGCAAGTGAAAAAGGTAATTTTGGGCATACCGAGGTTTTGCGCCGCATTTGCCAAAAATTGTGACACATTCGCCTTTTTGAGTCGCATTTGAATGCTGGAATGCCGCATTCGTCATTTTGCGACGCAATTGCCTATTTAAGCGATGCATTCGATTGGAATGACGCAAGTGTCAAATATCGCGACGCAAATGCTTTGATGTGATGCATTTTTGCAACCAAGGGATGCAATTGTGATGTTGCGACGTATTTGAAGTATGAAACGACACATTCGATGCTGTGCGACGCATTTGCAGTCAATGCAACACATTTGACTTTGACTTTGGCTAGGGTTGATTTTGATGCTCTTTGAATATAAAATGGTTTTGATGACACTGACAGTTGCCTAGAAGGTACTGACGTGTTGTTTGACTTTGTGCAGAGGTAGCTTGCCCCTATTTATACGTGAGAGAGCAGACCGATGACATTCTGGTTTGCTGACCAGCTAACTCCACAGGAGCGACGACGACTGATGCGGCTAGGTCTATTCTATGTCGCCTATATGCCCGCTATTTGGGAAAATAGGGGACTGCTGACTGCGCTGTGTGAGCGTTGGCATTCAGAGACATGTTCCTTCCACCTGCTGACAGGAGAGGCGACCATTACCATAGAGGATGTCTACCACATTTTACGAGTGCCGATCCGAGGAGAGTGGATCGTCTACGACCCTCGCCATGGTGAGCAGACTTTCAGGGCATACTATTGAGATGAGGGTGCAGGACTCGACATCCAGGGATATGAGATCCGATGGGAGTTCATGGCGGAGCACTATGCTCGTTTTGATGCATTGCTAGTGACTCTTATTGGCGGTATTTTGATTCCTGACCGTCGCGGATATGGGTTCCCTATTGGCTGGGGAGACGTCTTAGTTGGGATGAGACGAGACAAGATAGTGTATGTCTGGGGCCCATGTTTATTGGGCACATTCTACCATCAGTTGCACGAGGTTGTTTACCCGAGGGCAGAGAGTTTCTCCTGTGGGATCACTCTGATGATGATTTGGGCATGGGAGTGAATAGCCATATTTCGTCCACAGATTCAGAGACCATAGTTGGTGGAGGGGATGCCTTATGCCTACTACTATGCTGGCGCCTTACAACAAACATAGATGAGCGAGACAAGTTGGTGGCAGCATCAGATTGACACCATGGTGTCCTTCATCTGAAGGCCATACAGAGATTGTCAGCAGTGGGATGACAAGGATGACCACCTGAGCTTATGTAGACAATACCGCTACTTGATTGGCAGAACGGTGCAGAGCTTGCTGATCATAGAGATCTATCTGCCACAACATGTCCTCAAGCAGTTTGGAGAGCAGTAGGGTGTACCTGCAGGGATAGCTGAGTACGCTTGATCTTCCAGAGAGTATGCTTGGGGGCCAACCATTCCAGTAGCCTTTGCAGAGTAGTAGATCGATGGGCTAGGAGCCCAGTTGTGGGGATGGAGGTGGGATTCGGTCCGGGTTCCGCAGGTGCGATATGGTGGTAGGGACCGCGGACTAGTGCCGGTGGCGGTCGATGTGAACGGTCAAATGCGGAAAGCGGTGAAGGTAAAGCGAGGATAAAGCGAGATCGTGAGAAGATAAACCGTCGACGAGATAAAGGCAGAGTCGGGATGTCGAGGGGTAGTAGATGGAATATCGGAGATAAGCCAAAGATCGTCGAAGATGTCGTCACAATGATAAATCTCCGTCTCAAATCTATCAGGGTCTTAAAGAAGGAAAATGCTCAACAGAAGGAAAGGAAAACAGGCTCAATGAGTGAAGAAGCAGGAAGAGATCATGAAAAATCGCAAAGAAATCCGGAAGAATATAAAGATAAAGGGAAGTTAGTGGAAAGAATCTCTGAAGAACGAAGCAACAATAATCATAGATAAGATAGAAGATACGAATTAAGAATGGAGTAGAAGAGAAGATAAAGAAATATCCAGCAATGCAAAAGATAATAAAATCAAGCTGTGAAATCAAACCGAAATCCTCGAAGTAGAGGAAGCCGAGGATGTGATGATAAAATTAGGTAAGGACTTAGCTCAGTGGTGCATCAAGTTTGCAACGTTATGCATAGGGCCTTCTGGGGATATTGCTCATGAGCTGGCCAGGGTGAGCATAAGACTGGGATAGTATAGGACTTTATATGAGCAGGAGGTGCCTCTTGAGCGACTAGATCTGACACTGTCAAGGTCACAAATGAGGACATGGAGTGGACATAGATCAGGGAGTGTTAGTGGCAGTCGGAGTCACACCAGTGTAGGGGGATCCACCTCCTCAGGGCACACGTCAGGGAAGAGGTCCCACCACTCATGCAAGCACGCCTCGAGTCACTATTCGAGCCATAGTCACGAGTCTACTGGTTCAGTGCAGAGGTTAGTATAGAGGCAGTCGCCAGTGGCAAATCCTTCTACTTCTCAGAGTCAGGCCGTAGTGACATCACATGTGTCTATGACCATGGAGATGATGCCATCAGTGTCAATTCCATTGGTTGCACAGACAAAGGCTGCTATAGGTCTGCCCATCATTTCAGTGCTGGTCACAGAGCTCCAGCCACCCCACTCTTCGCCACGAGGGGATGATGAGAGTCTACCCTAGGGGCATGTTTTCCGTATTTTTTTCCATGTTATGACACATTTGTATATATTATTGAGCCTGCGAGCTCCATTTTTTGGATATCTCTTGACTTTATCCTGTGACATTGTACATTTTTAAGATGATATTATATGATGATGCAGTTTTGATGCGGCCTGCATGTGTGTTATGTGATGTTATTTGATTTATGCGTTATGATATATATGATGTGATGCTTTATGCATATTGTTGACTTATGATGTATCATGTATGTCCTATGATGCTTACTTATGATTATGATGCCATGATGATGCAATGCTTATTTATATGTGATGATGATGATAATGATATGCATAATGCATTTAGTTTAATGGATGTCATGTTTCTGATAATATGAATGCAATATGCAATGACATGTATATGATTTAATGCTATGGATGATGTATGTATGGACCTAATGCAATGTTTTATATGATCATGTATGCACTTATGTTTTTGTATGTCACAAGATATCATCATGAGATGATGAGAGAAGATGATCAGACTGATGAGAGAATATGACCAGATCGAAGGAGATGCATGTTAGTTCCTAGACCAAATCCTTCAAAGCTTTACCATAGGACTTTAATATTTATTGCTCTTAATCATCATTGGGTAGACTGTTGTAATGGCCAACAAACACCATGATATGACATAGATCAAGGTGTGGAAGGTTGTACCATCACATAAGACAAGCAGTCACAGAAAATGATGATCATGACTCAAACTAAGAGCGCGATTTCCCCAGTCTTTTTGTCATAATCAACCACAAGCAAAAAAGGACAAGGACAATTCATGAAACGTTGTTGCTTCTCTAAATCCTGTTTCTGGGACATCCTTGAGAAACTAGCAACATGATTGTTATAATACAAAAATAGAGCCCTTATCATGATACGTCGCTGTTTTTCTAAACCCCAGAATCAGGACCTCGCTGAGAAACTAGTAGTCATATGTGTCAATAGTCATGATGCGTCACTGCTTCTCTAAATCCTGTTATTGGGATCTCGCTGAAAAACTAATAACATGATAAAAAGCCAAAAGACAAGTGCCAAGTGTTTGCCAAGTGCGTCTGGATATCCATTGTTCTGATGTCAAGATGTCAGGTTTGATGATGATGAGATGCCAGAGTGTCAAAGTTTTGATGATGCCTAGATGAAAAATGTCAAAAAATGCTGAATTCAGGAATGACACATCTTGAATAATGTTGACGTCAAGAGGACTGATCCCTAAATGTCGAAAGGGGTCCCTTGAAATGATGACGATGCCTAGGAAGGACACATCATAAGGCATAAATGACAGAGTTGGTTCTTCAGAAGGACACATCTGAAGAATACCGATGTCAAGAGGAGTGATCCTCAAAATGTCGAATGACAGTGATGATGCCTAGGAAGGACACATCCTAAGGCATGAATGATGGAGGTTATCTTTTAGAAGGATACATCTGAAAGATAACCAGGAGTTGACACGTTTGACAGGCTATGATGGTTTGACTTGTTTTGACTAAGTTTGACTTTTGTTTGACTATATGTTGATATTGTCATGATGATATGATTGACGCGCTGATGAGATTATCATGCTGAATAAATGATTGTTTCACTCTATTTTAGGAGTTTATCCACTTGGGAATGATTCACTTTGACTTGAAGACATTTTGGTGTGTGTACTAGTGTAATGCCATTGACCCTAATGGACTGACCTAGTGTGGCCTCGGGGACTCATCAATAGATGGCCTTGCCTACGTCATACACTTAGAGACCTCGTAGTTCGACACGACCAATGACTTTGTCTTGATGACCAAAGATTGTGCCACAATTTTATCTTGACAAACCTAAAAGGACTGACCTAATGTCTCAGGGACTTGAAAATGAGTCTTGCCTACGTAGAAAATGCGCAAAGACAACTTAGTTTGGACAAATGACAAAGACTTGACTGATTGACATGACAAACTTGAGAAGAGATGACTCTATTTTTGTGATTTTCGAGCAGTCTGACGTTCTGTTGTGGTTTCTTCAAGACATTTTTCTTTTTTTTTTATATCTTTCTTCAGGACATTTTTGTGATGTTTTGGTCTTTCTTCAAGACGTTTTATGATGTTTTGTCATTTTTTCAAGACATTTTATGATGTTTTTGTCTTTTTTCAGGACTTTTATGATGTTTTGTCATTTTTTCACGACATTTTATGATGTTTTTGGTCTTTTTTCAGGACTTTTTGTGATGTTTTTGTCTTTTTTCAGGGTTTTTTGCCAATTGTCAAAACCATGTGTGACATCCACTGTAGTTACATGATAAAATTTTTGCCCCCAGTCAGGTCCAAGACTTAGCCAATTTTAAGGGACATGAAAGGGATGTTGTTGGTCTACCAGATGGATAGTCGTTAGGACTTGATGTCAACCGTTTATCAACCATGAAAGGAAGGGTATAATGTGGTGGTGATGGAAAATGTATTTCATCCTAGGCCACATCAGACAAAGTGACAGTAGATGGTAGATCAATGATTGATTACACATGGCGCCTGTTTGCCAGGTTTTCACTGTTGGAAAAATCATTTATCTTTACTATTTTTGTCATTTTTCTTATTTTTTTTGGTGCTGCTAGGATGCCTATTTGCCAGGTTTTCATCAAGGCAACAATTTTTTTCTCATTTTTCAATTTTTTTTTGTATTTTATGGTTTTCAACTCGATCTCCTAATGCTATGCATAGAACTTTCAGAGATGTAAACTATTGATAGGCTCTGTCAGTTGTTCCCCGTCTGGGGTCGCCAGCTGATAGGCTCTAGAACCAAAAGAAGATACGATAATGTAAGGACCCAACTAGTTTGGTTCAAACTTTCCTGGCTTTTATCTATCAGCCTGGTTCTTAGGGTTCTGTATGAGCACCAGGTCACCAATGTAAAATTTCCTAACCATAACCTTCTTGTTGTAACTGTGACAGAGATGGTTCTGACATGCTTGTAGATGGTTCAGGGAATTTTGCCTTCTTTCCTCTAGCATCTCCAGCTCGTGCAGGTGCGATTTTCTATACTCCTCGTCATCAGTTAACCCTTTCAGGGAGACTCGTAACGAAGGAATTTCAACCTCAATGGGAAATATGGCCTCAGCTCCAAAGACCAGGGCAAATGGAGTGGCTCCTGTAGGCGTACAAATGCTAGTGCTGTAAGCCCATGAGCAGTATGAGCTATATGCCAAATGGCACCGGCTATTGATAGTCTTTGAGGATTTTAACAATGGTTTTATTTGACGCCAGCCTTGACCGTTTCCTTGTGGGTAATACGGAGATGAAAAATGGTGTTGGATGTGAAATTGCTCACATAACTCACAAACATCTTGGTTTTTGAATGGACATCCATTGTCAGTGATGATGGATTGTAGAAGGCCATACAAGAAAATGATGTAGTTAAGAATGAAGTTGGATATTTGCTTGCTGGTTATGTATGTTAGAGGGATGGCTTCGATCCACTTTGTAAAATACTCAGTGGTGGTGATGATGAATTTGTGGCCATTGGACGAGGTCGGATGGATCTTACCCACGA